>JAGFPH010002211.1:150185-181673 GCA_018207615.1 Philaenus spumarius
AAAATACTGTGACTAAACAGTTTAGGTAAGTCCTCTAGTTTTTTTTTAATTCTAATTATATAAAGTGATAATACGAAGAAATATTATAATCATACAGTTATCGGCAAAATACTGTGACTAAACAGTTTAGGTAAGTCCTCTAGTTTTTTTTAATTCTAAGTATATAAAGTGATAATACGACGAAATATTATAATTATACAAATATTATAATCATACTGTTATCGGCAAAATACTGTGACTAAACAGTTTAGGTAAGTCCTCTAGTTTTTTTTTATTCTAATTATATAAAGTGATAATACGACGAAATATTATAATTATATAAATATTATAATCATACTGTTATCGGAATACATAAACGATAATTAAAACCTTTCCACACCCACACCCACCGCACAGTAGAACAGTTCACTGATCCCTAGCCGGCTGGCCCTCGCTCCGCCAAGCCTCTGGCTGTCAAATTACCCTCGTCAAAGTTTTTAGGCAACTGGCCCTCGGTCCTGCACTCGTTCATAACTACTGTACCATTAAGTAACGTGGTGCAGTTGAAGTTTAGAATGGACATTGTTCAGGTTCATGGTAAAAGTGTCTGATAAAATGTGAAGACGTTAAAAGATAAAGATTAACAATTATTGTGGTGATCAATTGTACAGTTAGACCAATAATAGTATTTATAATAAGCAAACATTACTTTAGGCCTTACCGGATACTAATAATAACACGTTTAACAATAGGTCTAGAATAAAAACAAATTTAAAGAAGGAAAAATTATGTTTCTTAGTTTTTTCACGATATTTTGTTTAAGTAAGGAAAATTAATGTAGTTAAAATTTTGATATTTATTTAAAAAATTACCTGAAATCAGAAAGTTGTATTCAACTCCTTTTAATACTTACAAATTCCTAAAGTAGTGATGCAGCACTTCGATTGGTCTCAGTCTCGTCATACAATGTCTGGTCTCGGCCACAACCTGTTGTTTGTTAATTTTCTAAATGTATTATTTTATTTTGTACAATGACAATGTTTACCCTAAATAATAACAATCATAAAGAAATAAAACGCGTGAAAATCAAATTATATATTTTTTATTATTTTCCCCATACAAATTACATAATTGCAAATAAGAATTTGATACATTTCTTATATTAAATATACAATAATTCATAAAGCGTGCTTTTTTCTGTAAATTATATATTTTTAACTACATTTAATATTACTTGCATATATAAAAGTATATAACATTGTAATAAGTGGAGTTAATACAATTAAATATTGCAATAAGTGAAGTTGTTACAAATATTGTAAGATTGTTTAATTTAATATAGTACAACATTGACGATATGTAAAAAACACGTATATACATTATAATAACCATAGTAGGTGACTTATTATTAACAAAATAAGTATTTTTTTCACAAAGTAATACAACTATACAATTAATTATTATAAACAATCTTAGTCTTACTGCCATTATTATTGTAATTATTAAAATAACATTACTTCGAATACCGAGACATGTATTTCATGTAACTTACACTCAGATAAAAATAATTATTTACGTAAATTGAAAACAAGAATAGAATTATGAAAGAAATAAACATACACATTGAGAAAAACAACAGATCGAAAAGGAGTTAGTTTGATTATCGACGGTAGCAACAAATTTTACATTGCTAACTTCGTCTTGATTACGATTCAGTTGGGGTAGTTATTAAAAACATTCTGTACATGGACATTAATAATTGACATGGCGTGCGTCCCCGGCTTCTTAGAGTTTGCTGCCTGTATGGATGTCTTTTCACGAATTGATTTATTGTAGAAGCGTTAGAAATATTATAATTAGCCATGCAATTTTGAAGCTCGGTATGATAGTTTCCAAATAATATTATATTGCTTTACATAAGATACCATAAATTACCTGTAAAATCATAATAATAATAATTAACAGCTTAATAATTAGTTTTTTTGAATTAATGAATAAAATAATAATAATTATGAATAATCCTGTATATTATTTATTTTGTTTTAACATACAACTATTCCAAAACCCATAGCGAGGAACAAGGTACCAGTAGATTTTGACATAATATACTCAGTTCACGTTAAATTACATAGTTTGTATAAAATTCAAGTTAAAAGAAAATTTTCATTTTCATTGAATAATCAGGGCATTCGTGATGTGAACATCTCTTTTTTTGAAATAATACAAATCCCAGAGCGATGAATACTGATGTTCTTCGGATTTTACTGACTTCTGAAGCAAATTAAGGTGACGTAAAAAGATTAAATCATTTGTTTGTTTAGGGGAGGAATAGATTGAAAGTGTGGAAGTTTTTTCGGGTTCATTGGCTTTTGATAATTTTATTCTAATACTAACTCTATTCCAACTACAATATATTTACAAATATTTAATTCCGAAATAGTTGTTCTAACTTGGGTTCACTCTCACAGCGGGACTCGGGTGACGCGTTACTGAACTGAGTATCGGCCTTGCGTCTCGATAGGAATAAAGTTCGAGACTCGAGGAAGAGACGAGGCCTCAAGGGTTGGGAAGAAGTACAATTAATTCTTATACTTTAAAGTTACACTTTTAAGGTATACATTGAATACAACTAAACCGAAAAAACAATAACCAATTATATAATTTGGTAAATTTTAAACTATTTAATATTAACAATAATTCCTGTAAGATAAGATATAGCATACAAACTGTGAAGATATGCCTTTTATATTAGTCGCACAACGATTTTAAACATAATAATAAATCAAAATTTTCGTAATGAAATATTTGTTACATAAATTACGTAGAAATGACATTCATGTTTGTAATAAAATACAAATCGAATAAATTATATTTTCCTAAGAATAAGGATTTATTATTGTAATGTTTAGATTGAAAATATGTCGTTTAACTTAATTAAACTCACGGTATAAAAGCTGTTTCAATAATACAGAGTTTTAAAGTTTTTATGATGGATTATTGATTTAAACGTTTATAGGCTAAATAAATGTAATTGTTATCCGTTCTTCATTTGTTTGTGATGCGCTTCGAAACATAAGTTTCATCTCCATATTTGTTGAAGTTTTGTAATCATATTTTAATGTTTTTAACAAGTCTGATGATGTTTTTAACATACGTTTCGAAACGCGTCATAAACAAACGCACGAAGTCACACGATGAATAACAGGTAAATTTAGTTATATCTTTTTGTGATTGGATTCTAATACAATGAGTTTAAACTAAATGTTTATAATTAAAGCTATTGCCTCAGTAATAAGGAATCTATATATATATATATATATATATATATATATATATAGAGAGAGAGAGATATATATATCTATATATCTCAAAAATCACCAAACGGATTGGAATGAAATTTGGTATGTAGCTTCCTCTAGGGCCGTAGGTGCTCACTAAGAAAGGGTTTAAACAAATTTGAAATTTTAGGGGGGTTTGGGGGGGGGGGTCCAAGTTACTAAAAGAAACCACCGAACGGATTGGAATGAAATTTGGTAGGTAGCTTCCTCTTGGGCCCTAGGTGCTTACTAAGAAAGGTTTTAAAAAAATTCGAAATTTTATTGGGGGTTCGGGGGGTGAAAGTTACTAAAAATCCCCATAAGAAATACATAGTATAATATATTTATTGATATATATATTTTGTTAATATACTTTAACTTTGATTTGACTATCCGTGCAAAGCCGAATTGGGCAGCTAGTTATTGTATAAAGCTCAACTAATATCTACGAATTCGATCCGCAATTAAAAAAAATACTATATATTTCAGTAGATATTAAAATACCGATTTAAATTAATAATTATATTTCAAAGAACATGTTTTTATAATGATGTGTTATTCGTTTTCCAATGTGATAGCGTCTCAATTAAGACAGAATTAACGAATTCTTTATTTATATTTCAAACACATGACAATATGTTTTAATATTTATAAACCAAATTAAGATTTACTAACGAGTTTAAATATTTCAAACTGTATTTCTTATAAATTTATCTAATAATAATCTTTGTGTACTGAAAACCTTTAAAACAAACCAAATTAGATGTTTTTCTATAAATTTTGTTGTCCACAAATTTTTATTTTCGCTTAGAATAATAAAACTTAACTAACTCCGTTTAGGAAAAGTCAGATTTGGGCATAAACAAATAAAAAAATGCTGTGTTTTACTGAACGGTCTGTCTAACCTAAAAGACAAGTGTCTTATTTGTGGAGAATCGAACAAGTTACAATTTGTTTATCAAAAGAGAGTGAGTTATTTTTGAGAGAGAGAAAAAAAAAAAAAACAGATAATAGAGGAGCTGGTACCATATCGATGAGGCGTTTTACACAGTCATATCTTATAATGGCTAAGTAAATGTCTGTACAAACAAATATCCATCTAAGTTAACGTTTTTAAGAACACAACATTTTTTACTGAACTAGTATTAGTTCTCAATAAGTAGGACCAAGTTCCTATAAAAGCGGTGAAGATAACAACTGTGCCTTTTAACTCGGATCATATGTGCCGGATTTGGAGATAAAAATAAAGTTGTTTGTTTTAGTTAAAGTCCAGAATTTTAAAATTCCATTAAATGTTTGTTTTTTAAGTAACTTTTAGCGCTTCTGTAGCGAGTTGCTTCTTTTATAGCTACAAGAAATTTTTCTTGAAAAAGTTATTAAAAAAAACACAACAATCACGACCGTTTTAAAATAATAAAACCTGCATTAGTAATAATTTACAATACCGACTATCAGAATACTTATTTTAAAACTCTCTCAAACAATAAAATACATTTTTATAAAACAGTGTGACGTTAACCCTGCAACTGTCAGGCGACCAGAAAGCGGTCTGTACGTTTAAATCAAAATTAGTACATCAAAAATAATAATAAATATGCCATATTATATATCATTGTACTCAGGCCATTCTGACGAATAATTGGGTATATAGTTGATTACACTATAACTTATAAATATTTCGCAAAAAAATATACAAAAGTTCAAACATAACAAAATTGTTTGTCTGTCTGGACACAGCAAGGAAAAAAATGTAGTTTTCTTTTCATGTTTTCATAGACTAATTATGACCTGACAAACAAGTTAGCTATAACATTGCATAGATCAAGACCTGCTCTTTGCCGCTGTTTATTTTTAGATTCAGGTTTTATATTTAGAATCTAAGTTTTCGTCCATGTTTTGACAGAACATCACATGCATTTTGTTTTTAATTTTTATCTATAGGCCTAACTAATATGCGTGAATTAGTTATCTATTGGAAACCATTCTCTTTGTAGAGCAATTATCTATAAAGAAAGAAGGCAGATAGTAGACGCTTTTCATAAAGATTTCCACTTTGAAAAAGCACATTTCTGTTCTCGAGATCACGTTGTGCATAGCGTCTTGAGTGTGCGTTTTATAATGTGCTTGCGTGTATTTGTTGATTATTTTGAGTTATTGTAATTATTAGAGAGTTTTGTATTATGTGAAGTTAAGTAAGATATTCAGTTATATTGCAATTGATTGAAATGAGTTGCAATATAATTAAATATAGACCTAGGATTATTTGTGAATAGAATCCCAATTCTAAACCAATGTTTCTATTTTAGTATTATTACAGTGTTATACAACATTTTCTGTACATTTTATAAAACTATTACATTATTTATTGTTTTATTATTCTAAACAAGACAATATAATTATAATGGTGTACTCTTTACTTATAGGATACATTCTATAGTTTTCAAATTTTATTATTTCACCCCAACAAATTTGTTTAAGAAGTAAACACTTTTTATTGTTTCATGTTCAGAACCGTTTTTCTATATATTTTTTGCAAATACATATTTTGTTTGCATATTTTGGATTTATAATTAAAATTGTTTGTATTCTTCCAAAAGCCCTACTTTTGAAACTTGGGTTTACCAATTTAGTTTTTTCCTTTCGGAACGTAAAAAAAAGACATCATTTAAAAAATATTTGATCTACATGATCAAAATCAGGTATCATGATCAGGTATGATGTTCTCTGTACCTTCCTTAACAAAAAAAATGTATAATAATAAATACTTTACTTAAATGGGAAATATTCTATAGATTGGTATAGATGTTTAAATGGTAATGTATACGGGTAGTAAACAAGTTTCTGACACTTAGAGGTAAATTTAACCTCCTGTGATTCCGGGGTTAATAATGTTCATTATAATTATATATACTTATTTTTTGTGTTTCGTCTATTTATAAATTTACGGTACATGCTTTTTATGAGTCTTTTATTGCGATGGCTTTATTTATATTGCTGAGCTGAAATTTAATACCTTTATTCACTATAATACCTTTACACACTAATAACTAGAGTGAAATCCCGAGATCTTTATTTATTATATGATTCTTGTTTTTGTTTCAGATAACGAATGAGAGCTGCAATGCGCATTTCTGCAACAACAAAGATGAGTACAAGATGGAATGAACACTATTTTGGAAAGTCAGAAACATTTGAGCGGTGACGTGAGAATAAGAGTATCGGACTCTTGTGCGATGGGAATATAACTATTGCATGATCAGTACGTTTAGATGCAGAATTCGGCGATTTTTAGTGTGTTTTTAGTGATCGTACTTTTGAAGGATGTGTCGAGAGCTAGTGTGTATTCGACAGGAGGCAATACTAAAGATGGCGGTTTTGGAATTGAAGGAAGTGCGCCAAGTAATCGTACTACCAGACATTTGGGTGAATTGCAAGAAGGCAGAAAACCGCGCTTATTCAAAAGAAAGTTTATTTCGGGTAGGAAGCTGGAGGATATTGAGACGCGACACACTACCGTTGATAGTCGAAACAAATTCAATGTTATCGAAAAAGAACTGGAAGATATCGTGAAAGTAGCTTCCCCGTTAGGTACGTGGAATCACGATGACAGATATTTCAAAAGACAAGTTGAATTCCAGGCGGATAGTCCTCAACTGTGCCCTGGGCAGACTGTGTTCGACGATAACGTGATTCGCGCCGCTGTCATGTTACCCCACAGCACACTTGAATACGAACTTTCTCTGTCCAAAGTTCTTCCAGTTCTGGAATTGGCTGCAGATGCAGTGAAAAGACAAGGCATTCTGAATCAGAATATTAGCTTCCAGTTCTTACCCAGCGATGACCGGTGCGATGCCGTGTACGCTCAACTGAGGACATATGAAGCAATCCAAGAAAACGTACACGTGTTCTTTGGCCCTACGTGTGAATACTGTGTTGGTGAGTACTTTATCTGGAACATAATTATGTCGTTTATAAATCATTATTAACACTTAGGTATTTAATAAAAACCTATTGAAATAGAAGCAAATACTTTACACAAGTATAAATGTGCTTTTATATTGTAAGAGGGGATATTTATTATTTCACTATTACAAAAAACATTTTAACTATACCAAAACAACACTTCAATGTTTCAATATAAAAATGTTAGTCTAACTGTTCAATTTAGTTAGAGACAGTTTACAGATTTTAATGTATTTACTAGCAAGTAAAATTAATAATTATAATAACACAAAAAGAGGGCTAAGATTAAAATATTAATAATAACTGTATCTGATACAAATAAAAACTCACTTCGGGAATTATAAAAGTCTATTTACAGTACTAAGTTGAAAAATAAATTGGCCAGATAGAAAATAACTCATAAAAAAGTACACATACTCATATTCTTACTCTCATGACTAAACTTTGGCCTGGTCAAAGTCTGAACATACACACACACACCCCCCACACACACGCATATCAAAATGCATTATACGAAAGATGCATTGTATCCTCTAGAATCTAGAACATGTATCCAGAGCTTCGATGATTTCAAAAAGATTTGAGGAACATTATTGAACATATTTTTGAATATTTTGGTGGTGACAAAATAATGCAATATTGTAAAGAAAGTTAAAGTACACATTATAAAGTATTTACAGCAAATTGAGTCTTAAAATTTCAGTTTACATTTAAAAAGTATTTAGCTTATGTACAGCAATCAAATTCTAATGACGTGCAACTATTTTTGAGGTTAAAACAGCTCAAAACACAAAGTGTAGGTACGTTATATTTCTTGGAATATATAAAAGTTTTGATGTGAATTTTGATTTAATTTATTCATTCTGAAAACTCTGTAACGTCTAACATCTTAAAACACTTTAGAAAAGTTATCAACTCCTATAAAAATGAATTTACGTGAGTAATATTATGTAATATAACAGTTGATTTCACCCATCATCTGTAATACTTAAATGAAACCGAGTGTAGATTATACTTTGGGATTATAACTTCAATCAATAATATGATGTTTTGTGAAGTAGATATTTTTAAATATGAGTTATGTGTGCTGTAATACGTTAAAAGATTGCTTTGAGGTTATAAAATGAAGCAATATGTGAGGTTATATTTAAGTTTATATATATATCTTTATTGGGTTGTTTTGTTCTTACAATACTAACCGACATAGTAACCAAAGTATACAAATAGATGCATTAATTATATAGGATTTAGCAAATAGGAGGATTTATATTTAAGATTTTCTTTTGACTTACAAGTGGAATACGTAAACTTTTTAAAATTGTAGACTAAGAAAAAACATTATTTGATAATGAATACTACTTTATATACAGGGTGAATCAGATCACCCGTATTGCGATTGAACCAAAAAACTCAAAACTCCAGATAGTAACGCTAGTCGTGAAGCAAATCATTAAAAAGGACATTTTTTGTATTTAAAGTTTGACTTAACCGTTTTCCGTTTGTAGTATCTCTAACCGATTCACAAAATGGCGCCTCGGAAAATTATTTTGCGCTCGGGTGGTCTGATTCACCCGGTAGGCTGTAAAATAAAAATAAAACTGGACTAAAATAAAATAAAATAGCTCGGATTAGGTCCAAAGTAGGATTGTAGTAGCTGTTCCAGATTAAACGAAACTAGGGATAAGTGTAATTTAAATGTAGGCCAGCGACTGATACTTCAATTTTCCAATTACTTTGTAGAAATTTGTATTAGAATGTAGGTGGAGATTATCATAACGATTTTTCAATTTCCATAAAGATAATCCCCAGAATAATCATAGACGTAGTTTGTCCTGAATAATTTAATTAAGTGCTGACTAATTAGAAGGTACAATCATTGCAAAGGGGTTTATGGTTTACTCCATAAACCTTTTTTTAGCATTAGCACGACAACTCTAATTCGTCTTTAAGTACTAAATTACGTTTGAAAAGATGTTTTACAAATGTTTGCTGTACAGGTTGCAAAGTTACAGGATTCAAAGTGGAGTCCTTTTTACGTCTTTGGAATCTAGTATCATTCAAATTAAAAATTGAACGTATCAAGTATAATTGAATTTTGTTAAAGATGTCAAACTTTAGAATTTGATTTGGTCGTTACTACTTAAAATGTTTATGGAGATTAACAACTGACTTTGAAAGAAACAGGATTATGTTATATTTCAACGTAAGGTGGCCTATACGATAATTGTAAAAATGTAAGAATAAGCATCATCTCGCAAATTTTTTTAAATTGGTGGAAAAATAAAAAGCTAAAATTCTGTGACACATAGAAGGACAGACATATTAAACCTCAAAGGATCTCGCTACTAAAATCAAAACTTCTACAAAACAAAATTTAATTCGAACTACATAAAAAAAAAAAAAACAATTTAAGACTTACTTTTAAAACTGACACAAACCATATAATTTATTAGAACTTTCTTTTTAATAATAACTAATTTTCAGAATATTTACGGCAAAAGATCTGAAGTCAAAAAATGTTGCCACCCGATTCTAATAGAATATTTGCATACCTAAATACTTTAACTGTACTAAATTTTATGCTTGTGTTTGGTCTGTTCTGATCATTTCTTTAAGGGACCAGACTATACCATTGGGATATCCTAATTGCAAACATTTCGCGTGATATTACTTTCGTCGTAGACTATTTGAAACTCTCTTATGATATTAAAGCTTATTCTGAGACATTCAGTTGGGTGTTAAGGAAAGTATTAATGGCGCACAGGACCTTACGAATCACAATATCTTTTCTTTTCATGTAATTTTCTTTTCAAATCCCGTCGTTGAAGAACTCTTCTTTATTTTACTTTTATTGTAGTAATACAGCTTTCGCAATTTTCCCTCCGTCAAAATCCTTTGAATTTTAACTTTGATTTAATTTTAAGTTACAATGTGTAAATGAGACTGGCATATTAATACGCTAAATATTTAATAGAACATTATACAAATTAGTATGTTGGATTACAGAAAAAAGTCTATATTTTTAAACTAAATATATAGACTTTATGTAACAATTTATATTATGTTTTGTTATAATTTATTAATATTTATTAGATTTTTAAAATTTAACTTTAAATGTCGGCTTTATCTTGTATTTTTGAATGTAATACATGATTTTAAGAGCTTTGTATTGTTTAGTATTTGTCCTAAATGAAATAGTTTATGATTTTTATTTGGAATTTTATATATTTTAGGTCGTAAGATTTCAAACATTCTTAATATGATTGTATTATGTAAAAAGGTATCAAATTTAAATTGCGACTTTATAATTTATTTTTCTTCGTTTGTGTAGATTGTTTGGTGGAAACATTTCAAAATAAACAAATTCTGTAGTTAAAACTAAATAAAATAAAAAATAATGTGTTTTAAATTATTTGGATTTTTTGGTAGGAACATTTAAAAATAAGCAAATTCTGTAGTGAAGTCTAAATGATATAATTATTAAATTCATGTGTTTTAAATTATTTGAGTTTATTTGGTAGAAACATTTTAAAATAATCAAATTCTGTAGTGAAAACTAAATAAAATTTAAAACTCATGTTTTTTTTATTTTTTGGAAAAAACATTTCAAAATAAGCAAATTCTGTAGTGAAAACTAAATGAAATTATAAATTCATGTTTTAATTTGTTTTTTTTGTTTTTTTGTAGAAACATTTCAAATAAAAATTTTTGTAATAAAACATAAATGAAATAAATTATATTGAAGGAGGTCTCATAGCTGAGGGTTCAAATTCGGAAAAATAGCATGAGTTTTTTATTTGCAAAATAAGTTATTTCAGGTAATGCAATTCTGTCGGTACCTTTTGTCATAAAAACGCAAGCAACATTCCGTATTGTTTCCTCATAATAAAACCCATTTTTTTAGCATTTTGATCAGACCTAGATACTTATTTACACTCTTACCATTGTTTACTTAGCCTATATACTTTGTGGCGACTATTATATCACACACATCACACAAGAACCAATTCTTTTTTGTTAACGAATTATGTTCATATAAAGTGGGACTTTTTTTAAATTGATTATTTATAATTTAAATATATCTTTCATATTATTTTGAGAACGAAGCAGAAAATTTCTCCATGTTAAAATTGTAATAACAAGAACATTTCTATTCATACGATATTGGTTTATTGAGTATTATATCATACTAGTAACAATGCACAGACAAAACAAAATGAATGGTTTTTCACTAACTAATAATTTTATAATGATTCTATATTACTAACTTATGGAACTATATAAAGTTCTAAAACAGAATAATTATTATCTTGTTGGAAAGTTGGTATGAATGATAGCAATGTTAGCATAACAAATAACTTCAGGTGAAGTCAGTTTGACTTGGCATTTATATCTTGTGTGATATAGTCCCAACCCAGTGCAAGCTATTGTAGAGATACACATTTCCACTTTGTTTTATTAGAACAGGCGGAAGTAAGTAGCAGAAACTTCAAACCTCCGTACTCTTTCTTCTTACTTCATATATATACTCTACCATATAGAAAATAATTGTTGTCTTGAAATAATCAAAAATTATTCCTTATATAAGAATAATTGTATTATCTCTATTTTGCTAAAGAATTTCACTTTTGTTATACTGTTTTAATTAAGTTTGTAATGTCACAGACATTCTGATTCATAATTATAGTTTATTAAGTGAATGTGTGTAAGAAATTTAATTCAAATAGTATAATAGCAATTAATATTGCAATTTTATTGTCACAAAACGTCTATTCCGAAGGACGCAGGAATGCTACAATACAGAAATAAGATACACATAGTTTTTCCCATAATTTAAAACAATGGTGTTTACTAGTAAAAATACCACCGGGCCCAATAGGAAGTTATAAGATGGAGTCTTTGAATTTTTGATTTTTATAAATGGGCAAAATATGAGTGTGAACGATTAAAATATAATTTTTCAGAACAATTAAACACCCTTTAAACTAAATTTCAAATATTTTTACTCAATACATCAGGTTAAATACCCGGTCTATCACACCCTGCTCTGAAAGCACTAATAACTAGTTTGGTCTTATTACCGTTATAGTACCTATCCCCGATACTGGTCCAGGAAACAAATAATGCTCGTACTGCTGAAAATAATCAACAAAATGTAAATAATGGCGAAAAAGCTAAAGACAATTACCAGGTAATCGTAATTTCATACATAATTTAATTTGGCAAAACTAATCCAAATTTTGGTAAATTCCACGATACGTAGAGGTTTTTATCTAATTTTTGAGCTTGACAATTAATTTTTGCGTTTACTAGTTACTATTCCTTTGCTATTCTCATTAATGTTATAAAGTATTCTTTTAGTATAACAGGCAATTAGGAGATGTTTGAAGAAAGACTCTCTTATTGTTACATAAATTTAATTAATTCCAGATTTTCAAAGCGTTTTAGTTTACAAAAAGTTCGAATGTCTACTTTTTGCTACCGTATTATCGCCGATTAAATAAAATAAATTGAATTATATGTTTAAATAAATTGGACATACATATTTAAAGTGAAATTGTTATTTTATTATAACAAATGAAGAATACAATTATACTGAATCGATTTCTTTAGTTGTTATTATGAACAATTTACCTATATTTATACTAATTTACCAACCTAGTTTGTAAAAGTAGCGTGTTTATCACTAGCTATTATCTGAATAGTAGACGTATACAAAACAATGTCCCTGGATTCTCTTTATCAATGCATTAATGTTTGATGCTTTCGATGTTATTGAGTGCAGGAACAAGGTGTGGTGAGTTTACACGACGTATGCTTATCAGGATTTACCTAACTTTATCACGAGTGGTTAGTTCTATTTTTAGACATACTCGACTTTGTTAAGAACGCAATTAATAGATACAGTAGCAGTAATTCCAATATTAGGTTGTTCTCCGCTTTGAGATGGATTTGATTTCGAGAGTTAATTAATTGTTCTTAAAAATCGCGTTTATTACAATTATTCTTTATATTTGGTTAATTTAATTGAATTCGTGAATTCTATAGGAGCCAAGTAAACAAAAGTGGGTCCTAAAAACCAAAATATTGGTAGCTGATTTTCCTGTGCTATAGGCTTTAGGTTGGCTTCTGTCATTTACAATTTTCGGGAAGCTTATGCTACCATAATGATAGACGTTTTTAAGTATCTCGTAATGATAGTATGTTAATAATAGTTGAGACGTTTTTGGGAAGAATTTCCTACGTACAATTACGAAACGGCTATTCGCTATTTATTACGGAGTGGGCTACTCGCTTGGCTCTAACTTTTGTGAGAGGGTCACAAACATATACCATACAAATAAGTATACATAAACATATATATTATTTGAAAGCTCTACATCCATTTAATATCTACACTATGTAATAATATAATTAAAGTAAACCTAAGTCTAAAACTTATACATACATAACGGGTAATAGTGAGTACAAATTTCCACTCCCCAAATATGAATTCTTTTAAATATATATAACTCGCACATATATATAGATCAACCAACAGAAACTGATTATAATCCAGAATTTACATAAAACAATTATCCCTTTTATCCACAAACTGTGTCCTCACCTTTACTCTGTTCTGGTTGCTCTGATAATCGATTTCTCATTGATGCCCACGCCGGCGTCTATCCCCTGAAGCCCCGGTCTCCCAAGACCTCTCGTCTCACCCAAGAACCTTTCCCCCAAAAGACCTCCTTTCTAATCTGTCCTGTCTATTTAAAAACACTGTTCCCCCTCCCAGTTTCCACGTTTTGCCTTTGTATTAGTATGATGGCTTACTTATCAAAGCCATTCAGCAATTTTACATAAGTTCTACTTACACAACTACAACTACCTACTCTATATTGTTCAACTCTGCCATTGTCAAGTTGTCAGCAACTCATTCTATTTCGTAACAGTACCATATTTTTATATAACGTATTTCTTTTTACGGTACACTTTTTGAGTTAAAGCAATGCAAACTTAAAAAGAAACTAATTTTGATAAATGTCTCAATAACTATTGGTGAAACTATAAAATTGGTAATAATCAAACTCGCAGGAAAAAGAATTTTCTACAAATTTTAGATTGTTCTTTTAAACCTTACGGTACATGTTTTTACCATACAAATTTATTTGAAGACAAAAAAGTACTATCGTTTACAAACAAAGAACGTTTTTGAAAAAGGTAAAACATTCAGTTAAAAAAAAAATTGTTTACTATAATTTTTCTAGAATACACCATTTACGAAATAATTAATAATACTTTCCAAAAGAGCTGCTTTAGACACACCCTGATTTGGTCTGAAAATGGTAAATTAAGCAAAGTATCAAGTGGAAACCTTTTTTAGTAGAAAATTGAATTTGTAAAATTTGTAAAATCTTCTTATACTTAGGAATTCAACAGAACACATTTTTAAATAAATAAATCATACACGAATATCTGACAATATAAAGTAAATTGTACAGATCATTTTAGAATGTTACTTGTTTTTATTTTTTATTTTGTGTTGTATTGGCAATTAATTATTATTTATGTAATATTTATGATGATGGTTGCAATTTACGTAGGCTAACAGCAGACGAGGCACCGGTGTACGGGACACTAAATGTACTACTAATTAAATGTGTGTCAACAGACGAGACACTTAGTAGCGCGCTACCAGATTCTGTAACTCTACGGTGTCTCTCCCCGTGAGAAGCTGGGACACCGGACAGTGTACAGGATTCCACAAGGACATTCATTTCAATTGTGGCTGTCAGACGAGACACTAGTAGTTTGCCACCATTTAAAAATTAGTAAATTGTTTAAGTGTGAAAGCGGCGTTTTTACTTTACATTTTATTAAATTGTTCAAGTCTTACAGTATTTATTTTAATTAGGCCTATCATTTATATTTTTTACAAATTTACAACAATTATTAATTGGTATTTATTATAAAAATGTCAGTAGAAAATTTTGGTACCGAGTCATTTATAGAACAACAAAATAAATAAATGAACAACGATCCATTTTGTGAGACGTGACAAACGATGTATATTCTAATAAAACTTTGAAAAAACATTGCTAGAATGAAGTCTTCTGTACATTTATAGAAGAATTTGAAAACCTTCCGCATTAACTATGAACATTCTGAATGTTGCGAAAATAATAGAAAGTGGATGTGACGTCAGAGACACCGGTGTCTCTGCAGTGTCTGAGCCGACTACCGACCACGGACACCAACCGCTATCAGTGTACCGTACACCGGTGTCTCGTCTGTTTTTAACCTTAGTCTACTAATTGATACAAAATATTTTGATTACTCAATATACCACCTTGTTATTTGATGGAAGGAAATTGAAATAAAAAGTTAAAATGCTAAGTTTAAGTGTAAAGAATATTTGCTTTTTATCTTTATTTTGGAAGCAGGTTAGAGAACAGGCAATATTTTTGAAATAATCGGGAACTTATTTAAAAGATAGCAACATCTATATCGTAATGGACTGTACCACAAGATCACTCTTTATAAAGGTTTCATAGGTGTGACTAAAAGTTGCCATAGGAGTCGGTTAGAAAGGCAAACGTGTTTAATTAAACTGAGAACGATTTTCAAATAGCGAAATTCAATTTACTTATAAAGTCTTTCATTTGTTATAGGGTTGTATAAAATCAGTTGGCACTGAGCTAAGCACTAATATTCTGTTACAATGCCAGCTTTTTGTTCAACTGGTGACTATTATTCACATTATCAAAAAATAAAAAATAATATTAAATTGTTTATGTCATATCAATTAATATGACAGGATCGCAGTGGCTGAGGCATAGCATTCTTCTATTTGCGGTTTAAAGTATATTTTTGATCCGTTGCTTGAAGTCTTTACTTTATACCAGTTAGACTGATAAATATAGACCACCGGACCAGACCTGCATGTTAGACCTGCTGGGAAGGAGCAGAGTATAGCGTGTTGAAGGTACCAAAGCTTTCGAAATTTTTAGGCATTCAGCCAATCTCTTCCCGCCTATTGGAGTCTACTGCGAGTATAAGGGTTGCGTGTGTCTTAGTTTGTTTGTAATGCTATTATTTCCATGTTATTAAAACATTTGCTTGATTATTTTAGCTTAATCTTGCTTCCCTTTTGGCTTTGTTGAAATTGCCGTACACGTATAATAATAAAAACAAACATTTTTGTAGAAAAGTTTTTAGTCGGTTATTAAGATGCATGGCTTATTGTTGCATGTTGTGTTTCAGTAGACATAACCAGCACAGAAACAAAGAATATTCCAAGCTATCGCTGCGCATAATAATGTTTAAAAAACGTGTTAACCCACTTTAAAACCCCGCTAACGTTTCCCTCGGCAACAGTATTTCGTATATTGTTTATTTTACTCGAGGTTTCTCATTTTGAACAGTTTCGTTACTGCATACAACGCTGCTAAACGACTGTTTTGATAGTTTACAGCATTCACATATAGGTCTAAATCATTTGGGGAGCAGTGTGACGCAGTGGTTAAATCCAATCGTCCAGTTTACTATTTATTGGAGTTCGGTTTACTTGTGCTAGGCGCTACTCCCCCGTCTTCATTAGTCTAACTGGTATAAAATAAAAATGATAAGAAATATTCTAAAGTAATAAAATTAACCCAATCTTTAAAATTCACAAGCTGAGATCAGATATTATTTTTTGTGAATATTTGTTATTAGTGTATAAGCAACTAGTTGGCCCGATCCGGCTTTGCACGGATAGACAAATTAAAGTTAAATATATATTAGCGAAAAAAAATATAAATAAATATATTATTCTCTGTATTTCTTATGGGGATTTTTAGTAACTTTGACCCCCCAAGCCCCCACTAAAATTTCGATTGTTTTGAAAACCTTTATTAGTGACCACCTAATTCCCTAGAGGAAGCTACATAAAAAATTTCATTCCAATCCGTTCTGTGGTTTTTGAGATTTCGTGATAAGTTAGTGAATGAGTGGTATTTTTGGATTATATATATTATAAAGATATACTAGTGCAGCCCGGTATAACAATTTCTTAACTTGAGAAAGGAGTTCCAAGCCAGTATCTTCAAAATTGACGTAAACTAAGCTATTTGAGTTGTTAATGTACATTTTGTTTGCCAACAATAACCATGCCAAAAAATGAAAATAAGATATTTTTAAAGCGTAGCAAAGTAAAAGTTACGCACAAGTTTATCAATAAAAAAGTATTTTATACAGATTAAAGGTTAGCATTAAAACAGCATTTATTATTCGTACTAACTGTTGCGATACAGCCTCTTCTTTGTATCAATGAGGAAATAATACATTTGCAAAAAATAGTTTAGGTTTACAAAATTTTTTGAGAAGTAATTACTATCAATTCCATACCGAATTTAACTTCCTATTAGAGTTTCACATATATTTAGAACTAATGTGTTATAACAACTGATGGTAACAACTATAAGTCTGTCATCGTCCTTATACATGTAAACAATAATTAAAGTTATTTAGTCATCATAAATATTCTCAGAATTGTTAATTTTATCTTGTTTCTTTGTCGTGTATTTTCTGTGTTATTCAGAATACATTTCCTGGAATAATAGAATTACAATTATTACTTTAAGAATGCTTTGCAAAGTATTTTGATGTTCAGAAGATGAAGGTAATTTTTAATTTGGGTGTTTAAGGAAATACAATAGCTATTTAAATGTTAGATCGTAAAGTAGGTATTTTTCGCATGAGGAAAGAAAAAAGATTGAGAAAGTAAGCTAATTTCTCAAGAGCAATAAAGCAACTTTCTCTGTCACTTTTTTAACGACATTTGCAATACACCATACTACTATTTCTTTAACTTAAATCGGTTATATAAGGTTGGGTTTTTAACCACTCAAAATCGTACCCATAGTTTCAAAACTTTCAAAATTTAATTGAACACTCAAACATATAAATGCTTTTGAGGTTAGCTGAGTCTTTTTATTGTTCAGTGAGCGGGCGACGTGACAACGATAAATTTGAATCAGTTGGTTTATTAAGAATCACATTTTTAAACAATATTAATTTGCGTATTTAAATTTTTGAATGCACTCTGACTAGTGTTCAGCTGATTTAGAACTTGTTATTAGGTCGTAAATGAAAATTTTAAAAACTGTTATTATTAGAAAATAATATTAAAAGTAATTCGAAACGCTTTTTTTCTAACTACTTTTCTAACTGAAAGTTATGTCGTAAAATGATTATCTTTACTTCAGAATTTATTTCTGAAATCTAAAACGTAATGAAGTGCAATAGACAAATTATTGGTGTCTATAGTTAGACCTGGAAAATTGTGCATTTAAAATTTCGGGTGGTTACTCTAAAAGTAACTATCAATGAAATAAATAATAATAATAAAAAAAATTGAACAACTTTTATTTTGAAGTAATTTAAGTTTATATAATAAATACATACTTAATAAATTTATCTTTTTTGTAGATTACAAACCTTGAAAGTAAAATATTTTCAGTCGGTATTGAACTGGTTTAAAAGTATTAATACACATGAAAATCAACAGTGTCCTTATTTTTTAACTGTCTGTATTCAAAATAACAATGATGTTATATTATGTAATTTTTAATGAATGTTTAAAGTGCAAGTTTATACAATTTTAATACATTATTTTCTGAAGTATAAGCTAATCCACTAGTAAAACATGTTTTAGAACCCAGGAAATCATACCTCACTTTTCCTGTTTAGTTTTTATTATATATGTTTATTATCATTTCTCTCATCACCTTTTCATTATACTTAAATGTTCTGAATAATTTAAGGTATCATTTGTATATAAATATGCTTAGTTTGCAAATTTAAGTAATAAACTAGAATTATGAACCAGAAATTTGTTGTTAAACTCTTATTTGTTAAGATATTTAAAACAATGTAACGAAATTCAAAAAAATTTTCACCACTAAAGGTAAATGAAAGTCTTACATGAAGTATAACTCTCGACTATTGCGAGATACATTTTACCTATAGGTTTGAATATACGAAATGTAAAACGGCACCTTCCAAGGTTTGTATTACTGTTATTTACTTCGTCAGATTCGAATAAAACCAAATATAAATGTCTCCATTTATCAGCAATAATTTACACCTGACTGTCTTTATAGATCGTAAGTTGTATGTGGTCAAATCAAATTGACCTCACCTGAACATTAGTCATTTGATTTGGCTAACATTGCTATCATCCATACCAACCTTCTAACAAGATAATAATTTCCGTGTTCCATAAATTAGTCGCAATTATAAATTATTTTAAAATTGTATTGTTATAGTAGCACATCATAGAATAAACCAACATGGAATGTATACAAATGTTCTTGTTTTTACAATTTCAAACATGATTACTAATGTTTGTTTCTCAATTGAATATGAAAAGTACTGTTAAATCGTAATTGATTAATTTAAAACACTAAACAAATAAAAGAGCACTGTGGCGACAAAATCACACTGATTTAAATAAAAAGAGTAGTGTTAAAACCCTCTGAGAATGATGACCATGTCATCGAAATGTACATAAGGGTAACGTATTAAACATAACTTACAATTTAGTTGTTTAGTTATTGTTTTTGTTCCTTGTTTTGTGGTTCGGGGGTTTTATTTAAATCAGTGTAATTTAAACACGTTCGTCTTTATGAGAGAATCGTTTGCAAGCAAACAAGTACCGCTTCTTTTTTGATGCAAGTGATGTAATAGTTACAACAAAGGAAGTAATTAAAAATTAATAGCAGGAGGATTAGCCATTAAATTATAGACAGTAATCATTTCACAAATAGAATAATCTTATTCCTATTGAAAACGATATACTGTCTTGTATGATAAACTCCTGCTCCAACATTGTATAACAAGGGTTTACGTAGTGGCAGGCTAACCAGTGCACAAGGTGTATTTGCATTAAGTGTAGAATGTTTTGCAGTAGAGTGTTAACATTATTTGGTATGATACATCGTTGATAAATTTAAAAAAAATGTTATTGAACATCGATATACCGGGTGTCCCACGAAGAGGTCCCTATTTTTGAATTTATGTTTGTTTTCATCTGGCTTCCATATTGTAACTGCTACTACTTGTGACTTTTAGAATATAACATCAGGGTATTTAAGCACAATGATTGATGTCCATCTTTCTTTATAGCACAACCTTGGGACTATTACATTAACTTTAGCACTTTACATAGTACATAGTACTTTAATAAAATATTACATTAACTATTTCAAATAATTGTCATAGATCCAATTAATATAGATATATTATATATAATTATAAATTAATATAATTACCTATTATATCCGTTTTGTGACTTCCTTCGCTTCTATTCCTTCGCTTCTATTAAGATAGAAGCGAATGAAGTTACAAGACGAATATAGTAGATAATTATATATAATTTATAATTATATATAATTATAATTATATATAATTTATAATTATATATAATTTATAATTATATATAATTTATTAAAGTGACTTCGATACCACAGAATGGATTTTAATATCAATCTTTAAAAGATACAGAATATTTGCATGCCTATAGGCCCATACTAAAACGCACTTATTCCGTTCACCCTGATCTCTATTGTTAGTTTGACAGTGAAACAGATATTACAAATTCAGAGAAAGAATTAGTAGCCTAGCAAATACACCAACTATGCCATTATTAACTTTTAAATTGCAGATTCATATAAAATATAAGAGTACTCTTCCAATTATTTACCTTTTAAATAAATTAGACTAAGCCGAGTACTCCAATTTGTAGTGTCTGTGTATCTTTCTGTTTCAACAAATATAAAATAACGTTTGTCTTTTAAAACAAACCTTTTACTATCATTTAATATGATTTGTAGCAATATTACATTTGTTGAACTATTTCTGTATATAACTTTTTAAAGTGATATTCAAAAGTACTCGTAATTAATTGTGTCTGCACAAATGAAATACTACCGTGTAAGTAGTTTCCATCATAATCGGCTAACGTTGAGATTAGAGACAA
The DNA here is from genome assembly GCA_018207615.1 of Philaenus spumarius. Lineage (NCBI taxonomy): Eukaryota > Metazoa > Arthropoda > Insecta > Hemiptera > Aphrophoridae > Philaenus > Philaenus spumarius. Next base: position 171,453 of record JAGFPH010002211.1, read on the forward strand.
ACCTTATTTCTAAAATAAGTTATTCCTGGTTAAAACGAAAAATATAACGTATTAAATTTGATAATCCAGTTTTAATATGCATGGTCATATTAAACAATCAGTTACTGTGACACTGCATTCGTTATAGGCTTATTTTTCCACCGCATTAAAGTGAAATACCCAAGCTTAATAGGTCTACTACTGAAGATATAAAGACTTGACAACATTAATCAGTTAGTTAATTTTCAGATGTATTATATTTTCTATTAATTAAATAAACTAATGTATTTACAAAACTAAAAAATAAAATAATCGAAAAATTATGTATTAATAATATCGTTTTTATAGCTATCTTAAAAAAATATTTAATGCCTGCTAATATGGAAGCCTGCTCTATAGTGATCTCCTTTCTGTTAATAATATCCACTACTAATAATCTCAAACAAATTGTTTGTTACCTGTTTGGTTAAATAAGTTTTAAGGCTAAATTTTACATAAGACACCTCACCATATTGCGGCAGAGGTGACAATGTATTCACAAGAAAATGCTTTAATACGTAATTGTAATGTCCAATTCTAGTTCTAAACGAAAGTGCAAACAGAAAATATAATTTACAAAATTTAACACTTTAAACATAAACTCAACTCACAACGTATTTAAATCGGAAAAAGTTAGACGAATATTCTCAAAGACATCAAACCGCTCTTGCGTACGTAAACACAATTATCGAACTCCGTTATTCTTGTACTTTTACGAACATTTTAACATCACCTAATGAAATATGTATAACAAAACAGGAACACAAAAAAGACCACCTTTTAAAATTCTATAGTACATAAATTCTCATACCTAATGTTTACCGTGCTTCACATCAAACCAAGGGATATTCGATATACATAGATGTTCACGATTTGATTCATCGATTCTATCCGATGCTGATGTCTATAACAACGGTATTTCATGCATCGATGGATAAAAAAATACCTGAAGTTCTAGTCACAGTATGTTTACAGTTAATCAACATATATAAGTTGGTAACATCAATTAAGTTGTTTTGTGTAAGAGAGATGCAAGCATTAAAAAAAAAAAAAAAAAACAATTAGCTTGGAGTTCCATCTAACTGTCCTTAGTCACAGTATTTTTACCAGCATTTAATAGTACATTATGCTTAGGTTTTCCCCCCCCCCCCCCTATGCTTCCTAAAAAAGATTGTCGTTTGCAAACACTTCAGCTAGGTGTCCTAAATTAAATTAAAATCTGTACTCAACATCCAACAAAACAATTACAAATTACAACAATTAAGTTTATCAGCAGCATTCAGTCAACATTGTAAATCCTCTACTACACCAATCAACTCCTTATACTAACCTCTTTATCTAATCTAAGTTCCCCCACCCCAGCAATAAGTGCACCTAAATAAAGGCAGTCACCATTACATCTTTCATAAATGCGTTCGAAATTTTCCAAGACCCCTTTCACAACATGCGCTTTTTACTTTATGACAATATACAAACGGAAACTAATTAAACAAATGTTGTATTCGGTTCGTTCGGGTATTTTACGTATACGGGTAATAACAACAACGCGTTTCTTCTTACAATATTTACACACTACTCATAAATAGACAATTCAAATTTGGATCCAAAGACGAAGCTTTAGTAAGGAAAATATTAAACACATAATATTAATTATTATCTCGAGTAAAATTAATTTTAGTCCAAGCTGCCTTTTAAATTTTAAGTTTTGTTTGAAACGTAAAAAGTCACAATTTTGTAAACAAGTATTATTTTGCAATCAAATCTTTCAGACACTTTGCACAAACACTTGATTAGTTAAAAACCTTTCGTTTGTTAGTAAATTTGGATTCAGCCAGTGAAAAGTAAAAATCGCCAAAACGTTGGTACAAAAAGTTTGCATTGATTTTGACGACATTTTGCTTAAATACTTTGTAAATGCTGTATCATTATTTGAAATCAGAAACTTTCGAGAGGTCAGTCAAATATTTTTAAAATTTAATTTGACTATCAGTTAATTGATCATTTGTACATATTAAATCCGTTTTCAGGAGAAGTTATTATCAAAAGGTCTGAGGATCGCTGTTTTTAATTTCCTGAAGTTTTCAAACAAAAAATATCCTTTAAAATGTTTTACGAAATACAAAATGTTTAATGGTATACTTCTTTTTGCAAGAAGACTAGCCTATATATTGTGGGATTAGAACATTTGGTTTTTGAAATTTATTTAACAAAGCTTGTAAAAAAACATTAATGCAAGTTGCATCGTCTAAATTTCAGTACTATAAATAAAATTTATTTCAAACAGTAATACAACACTTCAAAAATATTTGATAAACACAGCAAGTGATCTTTCCGATAAAATGGAAAAAGCAAAACTGATTGCTAAATTCTGTAACTGTTTTATTTAAGACTAGTGATATACCGGCACTTTACTGCGGACCACATTCCAAAGTAATAAATTTGTTTTCGACAATGTTTCTGAAACAGAACTATAACCTAGAATCAAATACTACAACAGTACTTACAATGTTTTTAGTCCAAATAAATACAAACAAACTTGTGTAATTCGATTTGTTACACGTTTCCTACTAATATTATAAATGTGAAAGTTTGTATGTTTGTCTGTTTGTTTGACTGTCAATCACGCAAAAAGTATGGAATTTGTATGGAATTTGGCACACATATAGATCATGACCTGAAATGAGACATAGGCTATAAATCATTTTGATTTAAGGTTTGAAACAACCCCTAAAACCATAAATATTTATTATTATACATCCATTAAGACTAGAGAGCTGGAAATTTGTATATTTATTTCTTACAAGATATATATAAAATTAAACCATATTTGTATTTTATACTGAGCTGCTAAGGGGTGAAATTGTGATAACAACCCCTAAAACAATACAAATTAATTATTATACTTCTCATAAAGCTAGAAAGCTGGAAGTTGGTACATTATTTCTTACAAGATAGTATACAATGTAAACCATATTTGCATTTTATACTGAGCTGTTAAGGGGTGAAATTGTGATAAGAACCCCTAAAACAATACAAATTAAATATAACTTTCCCTTAAAGCTAGAGAGCTGGAAATTATTACATTCATTTCTTACAAGATATATTTAAAAAGTAAACAATATTTGAATTTTGTAGTGTACTGATAAGGGGTGAAATTGTGACAAAAACCCCTAAAACAATACAAATTAATTATTATATTTCCCATAAAGCTAGAAAGCTGGAAATTGGTACAATTATTTCTTACAAGAGAGTATAAAATGTAAACCATATTTGCATTTTATACTGAGCTGCTAAGGGGTGAAATTGTGATAAGAACCCCTAAAACAATACAAATTTAATATAACCTTCCCTTAAAGCTAGAGAGCTGGAAATTGGTACATTCATTTCTTACAAGAAATATTTAAAAAGAAAACAATATTTGAATTTTGTAGTGTACTGATAAGGGGTGAAAATGAGGTAGCAACCCCTAAAACAATACAATTAATCAGCCTCGATTATATTGCAATTATTTTGAGGTTTTTCATTATTTTTTCACAAAAATTATCAATATCTCGAAAACGGTACGGTCTAGAACATTTTTGATGGTTCTCGATCCCTCTTTAGGCAACACCATCTTTGCCAGTTATGGGTTATACCACGTAAAGTGTATATGCCCCTGGGGGCTCTACCCTCAAGTCATATTTTGACTTCTACAAATTGGGTAAAATAAGTGAGAGATGGGTCAAAGTATATGTTTTTAATGCAAAAACACGTTATTCCGTCAGCTTAAATATATTGCAATGATTTGGAGCTTTTCCATAGTTTTTTTTCTCAAAAATCGTTAGTATCTCGAAAACGGTGCGTCCTAGGAACTTTTTGACGATTCTTGATCCCTCTTTAGGAAGCACCATATCTGCCAGTTATGAGCTATACAACGGTAAAGTGTATATGCCCCTGGGGGCAATCCCCCAACAAGTCGAATTTTGATTTATACAAATTGGGTAAAATAAGTGAGAGACCTGTCAAAAATATATGTTTTTTAAAGCAAAAAAAAAAACTTTTTATTCCGTCGGCTTCGATTATATTGCAATTATTTGAAGTTTTTTCATTGTTTTTTCACAAACATCGTCAATATATCGAAAACGGTGCGTTCTAGAGTATATTTTTCACGATTCTCGAACTGTCTTTAGGACGCATCATCTTGGCCAGTTATTGGGTTTACAACCTTAAAGTGTATATGATCCTGGGGGCTCTACCCCCTCAAGTCATATTTTGACTTCTACAAATTGTGTAAAATAAGTGAAAGTTGGGTCAAAATATATGTTTTTTAATGCAAAAAAAAACACGTTATATTCCGTCGGATTCGATTATATTGCAATGATTTGAAGCTTTTTCATAGTTTTTCACAAAAATCATCAATATCTCGAAAACGGTGCGTTTTAGAGCATTTTTAGAGCATCAGACTGATTGTATTATACTTGTGCTTACACCATGAATTATTCCCGTGCGAAGAACGGGTACAAAAGCTAGGATGTCTATATGTTAGGCCTATACGAAGATGTACGAATGTTGCCGAAGTTAAACGAATATATGTCTTCCTTAAATTGTATAAACAAATATATTGATGATAAAAGGTTGTATTTATATACATTTTATAACCTCAAAGCAAATATTATAGCATACATTAGTTCTATAACTCATATTTAAAAAAATCTACTTCACAAGAAATTATAACGATTGAAGTTGTAAATATAACCTCAAACTATAATCTACACTGGGTTTGTTTAATTATTAAAGATGATGGGTGAAATCTGCTGTTATATTATATGTTGTACACTCGCTATTATAGAGTTGATATACTGAGTTATAAATCTGTGTCTATATAAATGTCTTTTTGAAATCAGTTCAAAAGTAAAATGATAATAAATAATGACATCTACATTGTTTCATGAAAGAACTGACACACTAAATGTATTATGAATGATTTTTTATAAATACATAAATCATACTAGGGCCCATATTACTCAAGTTTGCTTTATGATTAAATAATTAATGATTTCATATTTAAAATGCAACAAACCCAACACGTTGTGCTCATTAAAGATTATGAAATCGGCACAAGTCTATATTTACGTTGATTTAACATGATACAAGCAATACGCTGAAGGAAATGACGACTCTTAATGGTTGTTACAGCGAACCCTAGTTAAAATGTCACGGTACGTTTCATATATCAGTAATAACCCTTATATGTGCTGCTCTACACTATACAACGTTCGAGGGGTAGTAGTAGTTTTATTATTAAATATTGTTTAATTACCTGAACATAATAACATTTTACTATGCGGCATACATCTCATACCTAATGCCATCATAAGTCTAAAAACCTACATTTTTTAATAATGCGTATTGAAGTTTAAAAAAATACTGTACCTCAGTTCTGCACAGCTAATTAATTTACTAATTAAGTTACACAAATACGTATAATTTCAAACTTGTCCTTCCTAGTGCAATCATTAACTTTTAAACTTTTTTTTGTTAGGATACCAACTTATATACCTAATTTTAAAAAAAATTTAAGGAATAAAACCACGTTTCAGCGAAAAAAACAAAATATTTTATCAAAAGAAAATAATAGAAACTAATAAACAAAATACTAATACAATATTTTCTTAAAATAAATACAATCACTGTTTCCTTTTATTAATCAAGTGTTAACTTAAAGAAACTTTATCATATGTACCACTAAGTCTGTACAAAATATAAATTTCGTTCAAGGTTACTTCAGAATAAATGTGGTTATAAACCAAATAAATATACTAAACAATTATTTATTAAATTGTTACATTTTTACTAACGGTCCTGTTGTTAGTTAATTTTTAGTATATTTATTATGATTCCTGAAATGTCGCCAGTTCAGGTTTTGACATTTTATTTGGCATCATTGAGAATTTAACTTCATAACGTAGTCCATTTTGCTTTACCAATACAATAAAAGATTTTCTATCATAATGCATTATAAACTGATGTTTTTAATGCATACATTATGACCGTAAAGTATGTCTTAAGTCAGCTGATTCAATAACATAACTGACTTCTTTATAGTATGAGGACCTAACATATTTTATGGTACTGTACTACTAGGACCAAAAAGTTTTGAACAAAAAGAATGGATTGCGGTACTTTAAAATGACAACACCTGTCTTTACTGTAAGGTTCAGCTGTTTTCCAACTAATAGCAGCACTGTCACGCATAGGTTAAATCGCGTTTAAAATCTATAGATAATGTAATGTAAGTGTTTGTGTGATTCTAGTGTAGTGTTATAAAAATTATAGTGTTCATAACTTGTACCTAAAGTGTTTTTTGATGTTTGATGGTTGTTTTATGTGTTAATTGTTGCTTCGCTCATAAAACTACGACCTCGCATCAAAAGCATCCACTTTAGGTACTAGTGATGAAATATAGTACTGCATATTGAGTCCGCAGAGAGTAGCCTACACGTAGAATGCGCTTCTAATTGGCATTGCAGTGTTTTCTCTTTTTCTTTACACTAATACATGATGCCTTATGCCATGTCCCGGTACCAACCATCGGTGAGTTATTATATCAGAGGTTTAAAATATATCTATCTATATAAAAGCGAAATGGCACTGATTCATTCATCAGCAGAACTAAAAATCTACTGAACCAAATGAGTTCAAATTTGGCATGCATGTTTAGTTGGACCTTTAGACGCGCACTAAGAACGGATTTTGAAAACATCCCAAAGATACGCCCAATATTCGAGTTTTTCTAGCGATTTTTTGCGTTTTCTCAGCTTTTTCGAGAACTAATTGGCAGAAAATGTTGAAATTTGGTACTTAGGTTCGTTTAAGGCCTAAAAGTAGTCTGTTAAAAAACGTTTGAGATTCTACCAAAATTACGCCAGAAATAGGCGTTTTTACAATTTTCCTTGCGTTTTCAATGCGTTTTTGATCATCCTCAAATTACGCCCGAACGGATTGGAATGAAAACTGGTATGTAGCTTCCTCTAGGGCCTTAGGCGCTCTCTAAGAAAGGGTATGAAAAATTTCGAAATTTTAGGAGGGGTTTGGGGGGATCAAAGTTACTAAAATCATAATTTCAGATCTTTTATTATTATGACAATAGTGCTTTTATTATTTAAGATCTATATATATAAAAGCCAAATACCACTAACTAACTGAACACTTCAAAAGATTACAATTACGTTAAAAAGACTGAAAATTCTAACCACCACGGGCAACGCCGTACGTGTCAGCTAGTATATATATATATATATGTACATATATTTACTATCATCTATCTCTTTATTATTTTTGTGTTAATTATTTGACAAAAATTTATTTATATCAACAATATTAATTGATTGTTATTCAGATTCTAATACATTTGCTCTAGTATGATAATAAGAATTAATTCGATTTATTAATTCTTATTACCATACGAATATTTAAAAATAAATATATTTTTAAATATACTACAAATAAATCTATTTGTATAGAAGTTTACTTTTGCAGTGAACTATTAATATATAAAAAAATTAATCAAACTCAGTTTTAAACGTAACACGCCACCAGGGAAGCAACTATAAGTACTTTAAATACGGATGATTTTAAATTCATCATTAAGAAATTTTAAATTTACATCAAAGTTCAATTTTGTACAATTTATAGTATAAACAATACAGGTGCGTATTTTTACTTTTATCCTTATAACACACCCCGTATGCTTTATTTTAGAGTTAACGATTTTGGAGCATACATACATAAATACAATACGATACTTAGTTATAAGGAAAATGTATTCTTGGGAAATTGGAGTAGTTATCGAGAAAAATCCTTAATGTTTTGTAAAAGTATCAATACATTTCGATAACATTCATAAAGAATGTAAAGGTTTGTATTTAGGCTTCAGTAGTAGTACATTTAATAATAGTGTTCAATAGTTGATTTCTATTACTAGAGTCAACAAAAAAAGATACAAATTTAAAAATATATCGTAAAGATAAAAGATTACAACAACTGGGTAAATATTTTCAGTATTGGTTATTCATTGGTTACTCTACCGATGTTTGAGCGGGTTTAAAGACAGTAAAAATACGAAAATCACGTTCACCGCACCTTTCTTTTAAACCTGCCTTTATTTAAAGTAAAAGTGAATGAACATAATATAATTTTCCAATAAAAGACAAGGTTATAAAATTGGATTGAAGACTGTCTCGCTGAAGTAAAACCTAATCCCCTCATAAATTATCTTAACACTTTTCTTAGAGCCAAGAGATCACGCCTCACCTTTCCTATTTTATTATTTATTACGATGTAGATATTGTAAGGTAATGTTCTTTAAAAATACGTTTCTTTCACAAAGTTTCTTAAAAAATTAAAACTTTTTATTCGAATATCTGAGTTAGTTCAAGTTCACAACAATGTAGCAAATTTTAACATTTTGTGGACTTTAAAGAAAAGAAAATTTAAAGCGTTTGAAGTATAACGCTTGAATATTTCTGGGCATAATTTTTCTATAGGGTAAGTAAGAAATGGCATTTCCCGAGGTTTGGATCCTTAATTTACTTAAGATTCGAGTAAAACAAAGTACATATGTATCCGTGAATTAGCAATTGTGTACACTTGACTGTGTCTATATATTATCGTACAAGTTGTATGATGTCAGGTCAAATTTACTTCACCTGAACATTAGTCATTTGTAATTGCTAATAATGTTACCATCTATAACAACCTCTTGACAGGATAATTATAATGCCTCGTACAACTTCAGCGAGTTCAATAAATTAATCACATTAAATAAATACATTATAATTCTATAATATTAAATTTAATGAAAAACTAATTAATTTCTATTTGTAAGTGCATTGTTATTAATATTACACAAAATAAAACAATATTGTATTTGTTTTTAATTTATTTAATTTGCAGTCATATTGTTGGTTTATTAATTGATTATTAATAAGCTCTTAAAGTTTAATTAAAAATATATTTCAATACATGGGTTTACTGAGTTACTAAAATTAACGATTAGGCTATATTTTAATATTTATGATATACAAATTGAAATTAATGTATGCAAATCGTATACAATACTGATTTCATAACTAAAACAGATTAAACAACCAAACATCCATTAAATAATAAAATAATTTTTAACTAGACAATATACTACTTGCAAACAGTAAAATATTAATATTAGAAATTTAACAAGAGCTTACCAACACAGTCATTTATTTTCTTTATTTTCAATAAGTTTTCACTGTAAAATATTTGATAAGATACATTGTTTCTGGATTTAATTTACTTGGTTACTCGTTGCTATTCAATCACACATTTTATTTTTGTCTGGTCTCAATAAGAATATATTATATATATTTTTTATATTTGGATGTCACTTAAATTCGAATGCTGAAATAATTAAAAATAATATGTATATCTTAAACATACATGGATGGTGAATTTCGAAGTTTTACTAACATTTTTATAGAAGAAGAACCACGGGTTAGACAAAGAATAAACAAATGTCACATAATCATTTTATTTCGTACGTTTTATTTTCTAGCTACGGCATAACAATATTTTCGTTTTGGTCTTGAAGCTAAACAAGTGATATAGAAAACGTCTTAGGCCTACGTTAATAATTATGAAGAGAAATTGTTCATTTGGTTTTATCCTCATTTTCTTCATATAAATATAATCAAGGCAGGACTAACAACAGTCATTAATGAACTTATTGATCCTGACCTTATAAGACATTGGTTTACACAATATTGTTAATATTTACTAAAGAATTTTTTTAAAAATATTACCTATAACGCCTTTTTATTTATAAACGCTGAATTCGTTACATAAAATGCTCTGTTTATTTTGTTGATTGGTCAATAAGCCTAGAATCGATTTGACCAAAGATGAGATTCAACGTTGATTAAATAAAGGAATTCCTGGAAAAAAGTACTGGGTTAAAAGAAACTAAAATATTTATACTAACGACCGTTGGTTCTTGGTGAAATTCCATTATAAATAAATAAATGAAAACTTTTTGTAATGTTTCACAAATCTTTATTGAGCCGTGCCGACCTAGGTTTCGCCAGCTACGGCATTATCGAAGGCAACTTAAAGACTAAAGGTACAAGAAAAAATCCAACACACAGCAGTTGGGTACAGGTAGGCCAAAATACCGTTAGGTTAGGGATGGGG
>JAGFPH010002211.1:190084-205500 GCA_018207615.1 Philaenus spumarius
ATTCTACTGAGTTTACCCATTGTTTGTTTTACTGTATTTAATTTTTTGTTTTGAGATTCAAATTTGAACTTGCAAAAAGACATCCTTCTTTATGTGATGAAGTATCACTGAAAAAAGGAGTAAAATCTTCGCTTGTAAAAGCCTTTTACATTGTAGATGGCGGACACCTCCGCCTTTTTACATTGTTAAATGGCCACTACCTGCTACTTACGGTTAAGTAATTAATTGTTACTTTTCATATACTCGGTCTCACGTCAAGGACCGTAGTGTTTAATGGCTATACTGATCAGGCAACGATTAAATGGTGTGAACAGCAACGAAGACCTTCCAGAAGAACCTCTGCTACCGTTCAATCTCAAGAAAATAATTTCACTACAACAGCACAGGCTGTTTATCAAACAATTGAAACAAAAGGTGTTTTACAGAAATGCTGTCTGAGAGGTGCTTTAAAAATGACATTGAGGTGCGCTTGGCAGTGTCAGATGCCGACTTCTTAATTGTATCTACAGCATTTGAGGAAGCAAAGAAAGGTGAAACAGTCGTGGTTGTTGGCCAAGACACCGATTTTCTTGTTTTATTAACTTCATTTGCTGCGGTAACTGACAAGGTAATGTTCTTGCGAACAGCTGGGTAAAAACAAATCTGTTCTACATATCACGACAACAAACGGTACTGGGAGAACTCGGTGAGGTTATGCTATTTGTAAACGCAGTAAAAGGTTGTGACACAACCTTAACTATATTTAAATAAGATAATTTAAATGCCCTGAAGCTTGTACAAAAAGACATGAAAGGTTTTACCAAACAAGGTGCAACCAAAACAGAGAAATCCGCAGCGGAGGAGACGTTTTTAATTCGCTTATACAACGGATCAGTTAGTACTACCTTAGACGAATTAAAGTACTTCAGATATAACCACATTGTTTTCAGGCAGACACTGAGTAAGGTTTTCAATCTGGCGTCTTTACAACCAACAAGTGATGCAGTAGCTTAGCATTCTTATCGTATGTACCTATAAATTCAGGAGTGGAAAGGTAAACAAATGAAACCTTGTGACTGGAGTTGGACAAAAACAGGAAGTTACATTAACTCCCTTGTTCATGACCAAAGGTCCCTTGTCCATCTGAGCTATTAACACTTATTTCTTGCAAGTGAAAGACCAACTGCACCAACAGGTGCAACTGTCGTAAGTCTATGCTTCAGAGTTCTGCCATGTGTCGACAGTGCCAAGGGCTGTCATGTGGAAATTATGGATAAGCAGAAGAACTTCAGTCTGATGGTGAATGAGGTTGTGGAAATTATGTACCAGTTAAACATTTCTTTATAACTTCCCTTAACGGCAATAGTTATTGTTTTTTTTTTAAATTGTCAAAATGGTTTTCCAAATATTGAAATTTATGGCTAAACAGAGAATTTTATAGAAAAATTGCTAAAACAAAAGTTGTAGCTCTTTTTGTGACAAACATTTTTTACATATAACTTTTTTTATATAATGAATAATTTTTGAGTTATGGGGAGGAAACTGGTTAGTAGACGCCATTTTCCAAGATGGCAGCCGTAGTACAGGCTTTTTTGCGAGGACTTTTAGTATGTTATTACAGTAGTTAAATGCAACATACACACCACATACTTAGCTTATAAGAGTTTTTTTAGGTAATTGGGTAATTTTTATTTAAAATGACTACACTAATGGTTCTAATTTGAATCAACTCATACCTTTAAAGACGAACAGCCTCTCTGCCCATTAATATTAAATAATATGTACTTTCGACGTGGTCTTAGAGATTTAATCTGCTTAAAAGATCAAGAGACTCCCTATTTATAGTATCTTGATATATAATAAAGAAGTTGTTTGGTAGCCTATATTGTTAAAAGGTTTTAGAATGCATTAAATTATAATAACTTCATAAATCGATTCAAAGTAGTTCCAGAAAATAATATATGTAGTTTGATCAAATGTTTCCGTTATTCTTCATATATTATCTATTCTACTTATTTTATATTGTTTTAATGCGTCGACTTTTATTTTAGTTTATAAATGATATTATGGGTGTAAAAAATATCAATCCAATACATTGTATGCCGTAAAATTCTCCTTTAAACTGTTTTCACAAATCTTGTAGGATCAGTTAATTTTCAATTAACTCTAGATGTATAACTGGTTTTTAATAAACATGAAGTACTTCCTTGCAACATCTTTTGTTAAACTTGTATAATGTAGCAACAAAACACTACATAATCTATACTCATATTATAAAGAGGTAAAGTTTGTTTGTTTGTTTGTGTGTTTGTTTGTTTGTTTGTATGTAGGGGGTAATCTCTGGCACTACTAAGCCGATTGAAAAAACAGTGTTACTAATAAAAAGCTACACTATCCCTGAGTAACATAGGCTATAATTCATTTCGATAAAAACCTTTTTTTATTCCAATATTTGTAAATTTATTCGGAAAAAATTCTTAGGTTAGGCCCAGAATGATAAATCAACACATGTATTTACATTTATTGCCATAGCAACCAATTGATAACAGATAATATAGCTGTTAGCTCCAATATTTTCATTAACAGCTGATTTCAAAATTTGAAGCAATTATTGTTGTATTTCTAGTTTTTAGGTTAGGGTTTTTAAGTGTAGACCTGAGCCTTGGCTGGTTCTTTTAACCATTATTATAACTGCTGTTATAAAATATAAGACATAATTTAATTTGAACATTTGACATTATTTACGATCTTAGTTTTGAGGTTATTATTAATCCTACACCTTTATTATAAATAAAACATAACATATGTTTTTAGAAGGTTCCATTGGGGGTTGGCGTGCGGAGCACGCAGGGGTCTCCCCTAGTATAAACTAAAATAATATGATAATTTTGTCAATCCACACAATCTACCAGAGCATGTAGATGAAAATGTTTTCATCTATGAGTAATTTAAAACAGATACAATCCCCTTAACTTAGATAGTTATTTAATACAGCTTTAGAGTGTTCCATAAATTTAACAAATCTAATATTAACCTTAAATTAAGACACTTACAAATTAATCCGTTACGTACATTTGTTACATTTTTATTTCATCAAATATAAATAAAACAAACTAAATTTCATGTTTGTCTGACATATTCAAATTACATTTGCAAATTAGCAATACAAACACAGTGTTAGATAAATAGGTGGTTCAAGTAAAACAATAATAAATGTATCATACAAAGTTCAGAGAGTCTATAGGTTTCAGTGATTTTAACCAAAGCGCATTACTATTTTAATTGAATGTGTAACTATTAGTTTAGGGAAGCAATATCATATTATTTATAAATGTGAAACTGGATAAACTCAATTTAACATATAGAAAATTACAAATACTACATATTATGCGGTAATATGAATCCTGCAGTTATGGTACACACTTGCTAAAAATAAACATATCTTGGTTTCCTCTGTTCCCCATTAAGACATAATACACAAATCGTAACTTCGTAACCACCCCAACTCTACTTGTGCTTCAATGTAAAATCCATGCCATACATCAGGTGTTTCTACTTATGAAATTCATACTTAAATATGAAAATGTTTCATATTGTTCCTCGGAAAGTCATTAATGTTTACTACAGTTGTTAAACGTATATTTTATTTTATTTTTTTTTTGAGTTCATTTTGTTTTATAATAACTGTTTCCTTTTGAAGATATCAAGACATTATTATTACCATAACATATTCTTTCAGCTTTTACATTACATATAGTTTACCCCGAATTGATAATATCTAAGTAATCCTCAGTCATGCATAATTACCATTACCGATAAACCCATCACAAGCAAATTTACTGCCATAAAATAACAATAATCTGATAGCAATAATCCACTCAACAAACAATTAATTATTACTCCTCCGATAACAATCTTTTTATAAATTAGTGTTGAATTTAGTGTTTTATAATTCCTAACTACTTTACTGAATACTATTAAAGTTACTTGTATTTTTTTAATGATTTGTGTACAATGTTTGCCCATCTTTGTGTACTTTTTGCCATCTTTGACAATATTTTAGTTTCTTCTAACCCAGTACTTTTATCAAGGAATTCCTTTATTTCATCAAGGTTGGATCTGTTCTTTGGTCAAATTGATTCTAGGCTTATTGACCAATTAAGAAAATAAACAGAGCATTTTAGCTAGCGAATTCAGTGTTTATAAATAAAAAGGCGTTATAGGTAATATTAAAAAAATGTCTTCAGTAAATATTAACAATATTGTGTAAACCAATGTCTTATAAGGTCAGGATCAATTTCATTAATAGCAATGACTGTTGTTAGTCCTACCTTGATTATATTTATATGAAGAAAATAAGGATAAAACCAAATGAAAAATTTTTCTCTTCATAATTATTAACGTAGGCCTAAGACGTTTTCTATATCACTTGTTTAGCTTCAAGACCAAAACGTAAGGAAAATATTGCTATGCCGTAGCTAGAAAATAAAACGTAAGAAATAAAATGATTATGTGACATTTGTTTATTCTTTGTCCAATCCGTGGTTCTTCTTCTATAAAAATGTTAGTAAAACTTCGAAATTCACCATCCATGTATGTTTAAGATATACATATTATTTTTAATTATTTCAGCATTCGAATTTAAGTGACATCCAAATATAAAAAAATATATATAATATATTCTTATTGAGACCAGACAAAAATAAAATGTATGATTGAATAGCAACGAGTAACCAAGTAAATTTAGTCCAGAAACAATGTATCATATCAAATATTTTACAGTGAAAACTTAGTAAAAATAAAGAAAATAAATGACTGTGTTGGTAAGCTCTTGTTAAATTTCTAATATTAATATTGTACTGTTTGCAAGTAGTATATTGTCTAGCTAAAAATAATTTTATTATTTAATAGATGTTTGGTTGTTTAATCTGTTTCAGTTTATAAATGACGAACTAATTTAGGATTTTTTTAGTTATGAAATCAGTATTGTATACGATTTGCATACATTTCAATTTGTATATCATAAATATTAAAATATAGCCTAATCAATAATTTTAGTAACTCAGTAAACCCACGTATTGAAATATATTTTTAATTAAACTTTAAGAGCTAATTAATATTCAATTAATAAACCAAATATATTACTGCAAATTAAATAAATTAAAAACTAATACAATATTGTTTTATTTTGTGTAATATTAGTAACAATGCACTGGCAAATAGAAATGAATTAGGTTTTCATTAAATATGATATAATTATAATGTATTTATTATTGAATGTGATTAATTTATTAAACTCGCTGAAGTTGTACGTGACAATATAATTACCCTGTCAGGAGGTTGTTATTTATGGTAACATTATTAGCAATTACAAATGACTAATGTTCAGGTGAAGTCAATTTGACCTGACATCATACAACTTGTACGATAATATATAGACACAGTCAAGTGTACACAATTGCTAATTCACGGATACATAATGTACTTTGTTTTACTCGAATCTTAAGTAAATTAATTATCCAAACCTCGGGAAATGCCATTTCTTACTTCGTATATTCAACCCTATAGAAAAATTATGCCCAGAAATATTCAAGCGTTATACTTCAAACGCTTTAAATTTTCTTTTCTTTAAAGTCCACAAAATGTTAAAATTTGCTACATTGTTGTGAACTTGAACTAACTCAGATATTCGAATACAAAGTTTTACTTTTTTAAGAAACTTTGTGAAAGAAACGTATTTTTAAAGAACATTACCTTACAATATCTACATCGTAATAAATAATAAAATACCAAAGGTGAGGCGTGATCTCTTGGCTCTAAGAAAAGTGTTAAGATAATTTATGAGGGGATTAGGTTTTACTTCAGCGAGACAGTATTCAATCCAATTTTATAACCTTGCCTTTTATTGGAAAATTATATTATGTTCCCTCACTTTTACTTTAAATAAAGGCAGGTTTAAAAGAAAGGTGCGGTGAACGTGATTTTCGTATTTTTACTGTCTTTAAACCCGCTCAAACATCGGTAGAGTAACCAATGAATAACCAATACTGAAAATATTTCCCCAGTTGTTGTAATCTTTTATATACGATGTATTTTTAAATTTGTATCTTTTTTTGTTGACTTTAGTAACAGAAATCAACTATTGAACACTATTATTAAATGTACTACTACTGAAGACTAAATACAAACCTTTACATTCTTTATGACTGTTGTCGAAATTGATTGATACTTGTACAAAACATTAAGGATTTTTCTCGATAACTACTCCAATTTTCCAAGAATACATTTTCCTTATACTGTAATTAAGTATCGTATTGCATTTGTGTATATATGTTCCAAAATCGTTGGCCTTAACTCTAAAATAAAGCATACGGTGTGTGTTATAAGGTTACAATTAAAACTACGCACCTGCATTGTTTATACTATAAATTGTACAACCAAAGTTGTAATTAAAAATAATGACCTTGGTGAATGTTATATTTTTTAAAGAAAACATGCCTTAGTATCGTCTTTATGTCTAATATAATTTGTACGCTACCAATCTTTACGGCACAGTGTATCGTCATAAATTTAACGCTTACGATTGCTGATACAATATAAAAAAGGCTATTTACAAAGGAAACATCAAAATAATAACAAAAATTGAACTTTGATGTAAATTTAAAATTTCTTAAGGATGAATTTAAAATCATCAGTATGCAAAGTACTTATAGTTGCTTCTCTGGTGGCATGTTACGTTTAAAACTGAGTTTGATTCATTTTTTTACGTATTAATAGTTCCCTGCAAAAGTAAACTTCTACACAAATAGATTTATTTGTGATATATTTAAAAATATATTTGCTTTAAAATATTCGTATGGTAATAAGAATTAATAAATCGAATTAATTCTTATTATCATACTAGAGCAACTGTATTAGAATCTGAATAATAATCAATTTAAATTGTTGATGTAAATAAATGTTTGCCAAATAATGAATACAAAAATAATAAAGAGATAGATGATAGTAAATATATATATATATATATATATAATTTTTTTTAACCTTCTGATATAATAACTCACCGATGGTTGGTACCGGGACATGGCATAAGTCATCATGTATTAGTGTAAAGAAAAAGAGGAAACACTGCAATGCAAATTAGTAGCTACGTGTAGGCTACTCTCTGCGGACTCAACATGCAGTACTATATTTCATCACTAGTACTAAAGTGGATGCTTTTGGTGCGAGGTCGTAGTTTTATGAGCGAGGCAACGATTAACACATACAACAGCCATCAAACATCAAAAAACACTTTAGGTGCAAGTTATGAACACTATACTTTTTATAACACTACACTAGAATCACACAAACTCTTAAATTACATTTTCTATAGATTTTAAACGCGATTTAACCTGTGCGTGACAGTGCTGCTATTAGTTGGAAAACTGCTGAACTTTACAGTAAAGTTACAGGTGTTGTCATTACCGCAATGCATTCTTTACGTTCAAAACTTTTTGGTCCTAGTAGTACAGTACAGTTAAATATGTTAGGTCCTCATACTATAAAGAAGTCAGTTATGTTATTGAATCAGCTGACTTAAGACATACTTTACAATCATAATGTGTGCATTAAAAACATCAGTTTATAATGCATTATGATAGAAAATCTGTTATTGTATTGGTAAAGCAAAATGGACTACGTTATGAAGTTAAATTCACAATGATGCCAAATAAAATGTCAAAACCTGAACTGGCGACATTTCAGGAATTTTAATAAATATACTAAAAATTAACCAACAACAGGACCGTTAGTAAATATGTAACAATTGAATAAATAATTGTTTAGTATATTTATTTAGTTCATAACCACATTTATTCGGAAGTAACCTTGAACGAAATTTATATTTTGTACAGACTTAGTGGTACATCTGATAAAGTTTCTCTAAGTTAACACTTGATTAATAAAAGGAAACAGTGATTGTATTTATTTTAAGAAAATATTGTATTAGCATTTTGTTTATTAGTTTCTATTATTTTCTTTTGATAAAATATTTAGTTTTTTTTTCGCTACAACGGGGTTTTATTCCTTAAGTTTTTTTTTTCAAATAAGGTATATACGTTGGTATCCTAACAAAAAAATGTTTAAAAGTTAATGATTGCACTAGGAAGGACAAGTTTAAAATTATACGTATTTGTGTAACTTAATTAGTAAATGAGCTGTGCAGAACTGAGGTACAGTATTTTTTTTAACTTCAATACGCATTATTAAATAATGTAGGTTTTTAGACTTATGGTGGCATTAGGCATAAGATGTATGAAGCAGAGTAAAATGTTATTACCGCCCACCCCATGTTAAACGTCCCTATCCCGAGCGGCGTGTAAAGTTCTTGTTTACAAGCTGCATGATATGTAATAGAAGCTCCATGATATGTAATAATGCATGTTATTTCATTACAACCCGCTACTAGTTCGAGAAGTGGTCGCAAGAGCGCTAGTAGTCAGCGTCAGCTGTTTAATTTGAAACAATCAATTTTGCCATAACTGAGTTGTTGTTTTCGTACAAACGTAACCTCAGTTTATTGTTTTAATATAACGGCCTATTATAATTTGTTGTAATATTTGCCATTTCATAAAATAATAATTGTGTATTTAGTTGTAATGTCTCATTGTTATTTATATGCCTCGTTGTAAGAGGGGGGTGCTGACTTAGGGGGGGGGGGGGGGGTGGTAAAGTTGTGTACGTACCTAAAGCTGTAAGCGCCATGACAGCCTTGGGCTTTAACGCACTCGTGCTACGCACTCGTGCCCTCAAACTTCGCCCTCGGCTTGTAATTAGCGCTCTTACAGCTTAAGGTACGTAAATAACTATTATGTTCAGGTAATTAAACAATATTTAATAATAAAACTATTACAACCCCTCGAACGTTGTATAGTGTACAGTAGCATATATAAGGGTTATTACTGATACATGAAACGTACCGTGACATTTTAACTAGGGTTCACTGTAACAACCATTAAGAGACGTCATTTACTTCAGCGTATTGCTTGTATCATGTTAAATCGACGTAAATATAGACTTGTGCCGTTATCATAATCTTTAAGGAGCACAACGTGTTGGATTTGTTGCATTTTAAATATAAAATCATTAAGTTAATCATAAAGCAAACTTAAGTAATACGGGATATAGTATGATTTATGTATGTACAAAAAATCATTCATAATACATTTAGTGTGTCAGTTCTTTCATGAAACAATGTAGGTGTCATTATTTATTATCATTTTACTTTTGAACTGATTTCAAAAAGACATTTATATAGACACATATTTATAACTCAGTATATCAACTCCTATAATAGCGAGTGTATGTCCGTACTTACGTACGTGAGTAACATAAAATAATATAACAGCTGATTTCACCCATCGTCTGTAATATTTAAACAAACCAAGTGTAGATTATAGTTTGAGGTTATGTTTACAACTTCAATCGTTATAATTTCTTGTGAAGTAGATTTTTTTAGTTATAGAACTAATGTATGCTATAATATTTGCATTGAGGTTATAAAATGTATATAAATGCAACCTTTTATCATCAAAATATTTGTTTATACAATTTAAGGAAGACATATATTCGTTTAACATTCGTACATCTTCGTATAGGCCTAACATATAAACATACTAGCTGTTGTGCCCGTTCTTAGCACGGAAATAATGCATGGTGTAAGCAGAAGTATAATACAATCAGTCTAATGGTAAATGTTGATAAATTGTAACAAATGGAGGTAAAAATGTTTATATTTCCGTGTCTCTTAGAGAGTGGTTGAGAATTGACAAAAACCCCTGACGGAATAACGTGTTTTTTGCATTAAAAAAATCATGTTTTGACTCGTCACTCACTTATTTTACCCAATTTGTAAAAATCAAAATTCGACTTGGGAAGAGAGTCCTCAGAGGCATATACACTTTACCGTTATACAGCCCATAACTGGCAAAGATGGTGTTTCCTAAATAGGAGTCGAGAATCGTCAAAAGTGCTGTAGAACGCACCCTTTTCGAGAAATTGATGATTTCTGTGAAAAAACAATGAAAAAGCTTCAAATCATTGCAATATAATCGAAGCCGACGGAATATAACGTGTTTTTTGCATAAAAAAACATATATTTTGACCCAATTCTCACTTATTTTACACAATTTGTAGAAGTCAAAATATGACTTGGGGGGTAGAGCCCCCAGGAGCATATACACTTTACCGTTGTAAACCCCATAACTGGCCAAGATGGTGCGTCCTAAAGAGGGGTCGAGAAAAATGCTCTAGAACGCACCGTTTTCGATATATTGACGATTTTTGTGAAAAAAACAACGAAAAAGCTTCAAATAATTGCAATATAATCGAAGCCGACGGAATAAAACGTGTTTTTTTTTTTGCTTTAAAAAACATATATTTTGACCCGTCTCTCACTTATTTTACACAATTTGTAGAAGTCAAAATTCGACTTGGGGGGGGGGAGAGCCCCCAGGAGCGATCGAGAAACGTCAAAAATGTATTATAATGCACCGTTTTTGAGATATTGACGATTTTTGTGAAAAATCAATGAAAAAGCTTAAAATAATTGCAATATAATCGAAGTCGACGGAATAAAAAAAAATTTTCTTTAAAAAACATATATTTTACACGTCTCTCACTTATTTTAAACAATTTGTATAAATCAAAATTCGACTTGTTGGGAGATTGCCCGCAGGGGCATATACACTTTACCGTTGTATAGCCCATAACTGGCAAAGATGGTGTTGCCTAAAGAGGGATCGAGAATCATCAAAAATGTTTTCGAGATATTGATAATTTTTGTGAAAAAATAATTAAAAACCTCCAAATCATTGCAATATAATCGAAGCTGATGGGACACTACAAAATGGAAATATGGTTTGAAATAAATATACAAATTACCAGCTCTCTAGCTTTAATGGTTGTATAATAATTAATTTTTATTGTTTTAGGGTTGTTATCACATTTTTACCTCTCAGAAGCACACTACAAAATATAAATATTGTTTACTTTTTATATATTATCCTGTAAGAAATAAATGTACAAATTTCCAGCTCTCTAACTTTATGGGTAGTATAACAATTAATTTGTATTGTTTTAGGGGCTGTTATCTCATTTTCATCCCTAAGCAACACGTGAATAAAAGAAAATATGGTACATATTGTATAAATGTCTTGTAAGAAATAAATGTATCAATTTCCAGCTCTCTAGCTTTATGGAAAGTATAATAATTAATTTGTATTGTTTTAGGGGTTATTGTTACATTTTCACCTCTTAGCAGCAAACTGAAAAATACAAATATCGTTTACTTTTTATATATATCTTGTAAGAAGTGAATGTACCCATTTCCAGCTCTCTAGCTTTATGGGAAGTATAAAAATTAATTGGTATTGATTTGGGGTTGTTATCACAATTTCACCCCTTAGCAGCACAGTATAAAATGCAAATATGGTTTGCATTTTATATGTACCTTGTAAGAAATAAATGTACCATTTTCCAGCAATCTAGTTTTATGGGAAGTATAATAATTATTTTGTATTTTTTTAGGGGTTGCTACCACATTTTCACCCCTTATCAGTACACTACAAAATTCAAATATTGTTTACTTTTTATATATATCTTGTAAGAAATTAATGTACCAATTTCCAGCTCTCTAGCTTTAAGGGAAGGTTTTACTTAATTTGTATTGTTTTAGGGGCTCTTATCACAATTTCACCCCTTAGCAGCTCAGTATAAAATGCAAATATGGTTTAAATTTTATACTATCTTGTAAGAAATGATTGTACTAATTTCCAGCTTTCTAGGTTTATGGGAAGTATAATAATTAATTTGTATTGTTTTAGGGGTTGTTATCACAATTTCACCCCTTAGCAGCTCAGTATAAAATGCAAATATGGTTTACATTTTATATGTACCTTGTAAGAAATAAATGTACAATATTCCAGCAATCTAGTTTAATGGGAAGTATAATAATTTATTTATTTTGTTTTAAGGGCTGCTACCACATTTTCACCCCTTATCAGTACACTACAAAATTCAAATATTGTTAAATTTATATATATATCTTGTAAGAAATGAATGTACCAATTTCCAGCTCTCCAGCTTTAAGGGAAGGTTATATTTAATTTGTATTGTTTTAGGCGTTCTTATCACAATTTCGCCGCTTAACAGCTCAGTATAAAATGCAAATATGGTTTACATTTTATACTATCTTGTAAGAAATAATTGTACTAATTTCCAGCTTTCCAGCTTTATGGGAAGTATAATAATTAAATTGTATTGTTTTAGGGGTTGTTATTACAATTTCACCCCTTAGCATTTCAGTATAAAATACAAATATGGTTTACTTTTTATATATATCTTGTAAGAAATAAATGTACAAATTTCCTGCTCTCTAGTCTTAATGTATGTATAATAATAAATATTTATTGTTTTAGGGGTTGTTTCAAACCTTAAATCAAAATGATTTATAGCCTATGTCTCATTACAGGTCATGATATATATGTGTGCCAAATTCCATTCAAATCAA
Organism: Philaenus spumarius; assembly: GCA_018207615.1. NCBI lineage: Eukaryota > Metazoa > Arthropoda > Insecta > Hemiptera > Aphrophoridae > Philaenus > Philaenus spumarius. The sequence continues at coordinate 202,614 of JAGFPH010002211.1, forward strand.
TCCAGTACTTTTTTCGTGATTGACAGTCAAACAAACAGACAAACATACAAATTTACACATTTATAATATTAGTAGGAAACTTGTTACAAATCGAATTACACAAGTTTGTATGTATTTATTTGGACTAAAAACACTGTAAGTTGTAGTATTTGATTCTAGGTTATAGTTCTGTTTCAGAAACATTGTCGAAAACAAATTTATTACTTTGGAATGTGGTCTGCAGTAAAGTGCCGGTATATCACTAGTCTTGAATAAAACAGTTACAGAATTTAGCAATCAGTTTTGCTTTTCCCATTTTGTCGGAAAGATCACTTGCTGTGTTTATCAAATATTTTTGAAGTGTTGTATTACTGTTTGAAATACATTTTATTTGTAATAGTACTGAAATTTAGATGATGCAACTTGCATTAATGTTTTTTTACAAGCTTTGTTAAATAAATTTCAAAAAACCAAATGTTCTAATCCCACAATATGTAGGCTAGTCTTCTTGAAAAAAAGAGTCACCATTAAACATTTTGTAATTCGTGAAACATTTTAAAGAATATTTTTTGTTTGAAAACTTGAGGAAATTATAATCAGCGATCCTCAGACCTTTTGATAATAACTTCTCCTGAAAACGGATTTAATATGTACAAATTATCAATTAACCGATAGTCAAATTAAAATTTAAAAATTGTTGACTGACCTCTCGAAAGTTTCTGATTTCAAATAATTATACAGCATTTACAAAGTATTTAATTTTGAATCAATCATATTAGCCACGGATCAATTATATAATTATATTATATTGCATGTGAGTACTCACGTCTGTTGATCCTTTTTGTTTTTTCTCTCAATAAAACAATTGCAATTTCAAGCATGAAATACCCATCATCAGGTTTTATAAATACATCACATACACAAGAACATAAAAACACATATATTTCACTCCGTGTGGAGATCGTTAAAGTCAAGCACGCACTTTTTTATTTCGAGCATTGGTGTGCACACCTCATCAGTTGTTTAGGATGGTACTGATTGAAGTTAGGTTATGCAACGATTATTGGACCGTGTCCCCCTCCCTTGTCTTATGATTAGCGTATCATACCATAGGTTTGACTTAAATGACAGCTGATGCGGTGTGCACACCAATGCTCGAAATAAAAAAGTGCGTGTTTGACTTTAACGATCTCCACACGGAGTGAAATATATGTGTTTTTATGTTCTTGTGTATGTGATATATTTGTAAAACCTGATGATGGGTATTTCATGCCCGAAATTGCAATTGTTTTGAGAGAAAAAACAAAAAGGATCAACAGACGTGAATACTCACATGCAATATAATATAAAATAAAAGTATTTAAGCAAAATGTCGTCAAAATCAATGCAAACTTTTTGTACCAACGTTTTGGCGATTTTTACTTTTCACTGGCTGAATCCAAATTTACTAACAAACGAAAGGTTTTTAACTAATCAAGTGTTTGTGCAAAGTGTCTAAAAGATTTGATTGCAAAATAATACTTGTTTACAAAATTGTGACTTTTTACGTTTCAAACAAAACTTTAAATTTAAAAGGCAACTTGAACTCAAATTAATTTTACTTGAGATAATAATTAATATTATCTGTTTAATATTTTCCTTTCTAAAGCTTCGCCTTTGGATCCAAATTTGAATTGTCTATTTATGAGTAGTGTGTAAATATTGTAAGAAGAAACGCGTTGTTTTTATTATCCGTATACGGAAAATACCAGAAAGAACCTAGTACAACATGTGTTTCATTATGTTCCTTTTGTAAATTGTCATAAGGTAAAACGCGCATGTTGTGAAAGGGGTCTTGGCCAATTTCGAACGCATGTATGAAAGATGTAATGGTGACTGCCTCTATTTAAGTACACTTATTGCTGGGGTGGGGGAACTTAGATTAGATAAAGAGGTTAGTATAAGGAGTTGATTGGTGCAGTAAAGGATTTACAATGTTGACTGAATGCTGCTGATAAACTTAATTGTTGTTATTTGTAATTGTTTTGTTGGATGTTGAGTACAGATTTTAATTTACTTTAGGACACCCAGCTGATATGTTTGCAAACGAAAAACTTTTTTTAGGAAGCAGAGGGGGGGGAGGGTGAAAACCTAATCACAATGTAGGCCTACTATTAAATGTTGGTAAAAAATACTGTGACTAAGGACTGTTAGATGGAACTCCAAGCTAATTGTTTTTTGTTTTGTTTTGTTTTTTGTTTTTTAATGCTTTCATCTCTGTTACACAAAACAACTTAATTAATGTTACCAACTTATATATGTTGATTAACTGTAAACATACTGTGACTAGAGTTTCAGGTATTTTTTATCCATCGATGCATGAAATACCGTTGTTTTAGACATCAGCATCGGATAGAATCGATGAATCAAATCGTGAATATCTATGTATATCGAATATCCCTTGTCAGTAGTTTGATGTGAAGCACGGTCAACATTAGGTATGAGAATTTGTACTATAGAATTTTAAAAGGTGGTATTTTTTGTGTACCTGTTTTTTTTATACACATTTAATTAGGTGATGTTAAAATGTTCGTAAAGTACAAGAATAACGGAGTTCGATAATTGTATTTACGTACGCAAGAGCGGTTTGATGTCTTTGAGAGTATTCGTCTAACATTTCCCGATTTAAATAAGTTGTGAGTTGAGTTTAGGTTTAAAGTGTTTTATTTTATTTCCTAATTATTTACATTAAATTTTTTAAATTATATTTTCTGTTTGCACTTACATTTAGAACTAGAATTGGACATTACAGTTACGTATTAAAGCATTTTCTTGTGCATACATTGTCACCTCTGCCACAATATGGTGAGGTGTGTCTTATGTAAACTTTAGCCTTAAAACTTATTTAACCAAACAGGTAACAAACAAT
>JAGFPH010002212.1:2668-19697 GCA_018207615.1 Philaenus spumarius
GATTTAACATACTTAGAGTAAAGTTAAAATTTTGAAACTTCGCAAGTGTAAAGTTGACAAGTTGTTGGTGCTAATGAAAGGAATTAAAAATCAAATAACACTACTTTAGCCTTTTTAACACAAAAATAACTTTAACTTTTTATATACATTTTTAATCATGACATAAAAAAGTTCGATTGCTACTACTTTTTTATTTTTTGGTCAGGTACGTTAAAAAACGGTGGAAATTGTAGCCTTAGAACTGAATTTTACTAATCCTATTTTTTTTTTAATTTGCTCCTTTAGTTTCGTAGATAACTCAGTTAAAGTTAAAAGTTTTGCCACGGCGGAAAGAGCGTACCGCCCATCGACCTGCAAGTGTTGGTATGGCAAATTCGTTTTAGATACTGCATGTATATTTGTATTAACAAGTACTGTAATGACATTTTTGTGATAACTAGTATATTACTAATACTATATCAATAAACAAAGTTTAGTTTTTGTTAATGTCTGGTACTTTAACGGGAAAGGTTTCATTCCTGAAATACCGTTTAATATTTTATGGCGTCTCAATTAATTTTTTTTTAGATATTGTCATACATTTTTAATTAGTGGACTAGAAATATTGATTGTACTGAAAAGCATTAATTAAGCCTGGCATTATTTAATACAAATTGTTTAGTATCTATTGACATAATATTAAAATTAAGTGGGTAGAGATCCGAAAATACTTTGAAAATAAAATCTTTTCTTACATTACCTGAAATTGTCGTATATAAATGTTATATTGAAAAAGTATAGGACATAAAGACAATGAAAAAATATGTTTTAAAAGTTTATTTTTACAATGTAAAGTAGTAAAAGTTGAAAATCTATAGTATGTGAACACTAATCGAGCAAAGAATATAATATTGGATAGAATCAAATCACATAGTTTTGATAATATGAAAAGATTTTAATTTTCTTTGTGTTCAAAATTTGATAATATAGTTATTTTTATTGGTGATTACAATGAAGTTTGAAAGTGAAACATAGGCTACTAATATACAAATATTTATACTATTTTTAAGGTTCAAAATATAATGATAATATTACAGAAGTGCTACTATTATTAGTGAATACAAACAAGTTTGATTGTTGAATATGGATTACAAACATTAAATAATTTGTACAATTCTATTTCACAAACATTCCCTGTGCGAATGACAATAGCAAAGGCAGGAGCTACTGGCGTTGACCCTCGCGTCTAGGATGAGTCATGCCTATCCGCCGCCATCTTGTCTGGGTCAGGCGGACAGCTCGGCTTCACCGGCCGACTAGCTATGCTCCATCTATTGGTCTTATGTGGTCGTTGGTTTGTAAGTATTTTGATTTTTACTTTCTCCACCCTATACGTAGTATAATATATGGAGAAAGTATTGTTTTCGTAAAAATGTTCGAATTTGAATTTTCAGTTGAATTATCTGTTTTGGTGCTCCCAGAACCCCAAAAATTGTTTAGTGCAATTATCTGTGTTGGTGCTCCCTGAACCCAAAAATATGTTTAGTGGAATTTTTTGTTTTGGTGCTCCCTGAACCCAAAAAAGTGTTTTTAACGTGGTGTCTGTCTGTCAGTCTGTCAGTATGTATACACGACCAGAGAGGACACTATTGGTCCGATTTTCATGAAATTTGGAATGTAGGTACTAAACCCTAATATCTCAAGGCGTTTTTTTCATTTTTTGAAATTTTTAATTTTTAAGGGTAATTTACCCCTAAAAACCCATAAAAAACGACAAAAATGCAGATTTCTCAAAAACGGCTCTAACGATTTTGATCAAATTTTCAGTATTTATAGTGCTTAAGATGCCAAACAAAATGACACCACCCGCTTTTATCAAAACTTCGGCGTTTTATAACTATGGGGAAATGTTAAAAAATAAACAAGTTTATGTTGCCAATCTAGCATCGCGGCGACGGCCGCACGGGGTAGCACAACGGTAGCGAGCACGGCCAGTAATTCAAAGGTCGCGCGATCGAATCCCGCCTGGGACAATAATTTTTTTATACGATTGACGTAGGTAGAATATTAATTTTTTGTTGTGTTCTAAAAAGTAATAAATAAAATGATTAAAAACAATATTATTTTGACTACAGTAAGTTGGGAGAAAGTTTGTGTCAGTTAACTGATACCGTTTATTGAATTGTGTATTTCTAATGTGTATCTAATTAATGAGCCTGTGACTAGTTAGTTAAATATTTCCCAAGTTTTAACAATATAAACTTAACTTATTATCAAGACACTCTAATTTGTATTATATTTTACGACTCTGTGATTGATAAGTTATACAATTGTTGTTGTATTGATTAAAACATTTTAATTGACAAAAAACCTTTCTGAAATTGTTGGAGTTCTTGAACTATAACAATTTCTGTACTGCTAACAAATTCAGGAATTTCGATATAATGTTCAGCAACAATTTTGTAAGTAGCAAAGTTAAGTGTTTATTTTTTCTCCAACTCTAACGGCAACAGTTATCAACTAAAACCTAATTTCTTGGTAGTTGAAAAGCTCGGTTGCCCTTATTACAGAAGCAATATAAACACAGTTTTGATTGGAATTTACAAACTGGAAATATTAAGTAGGAAATATGGCCTAGTACAAATGCACTACATATTTGTACATTTCTATTTCAACATTTTTAGAAATGAGCTTCATTTCCCGAAAATCTCTACTTTTTAAATGTTGAAAACCTTGTTTGATATCGCCCCTCCCGAAAAAATATGTCTATTTTGGCACTGGGATTTGTAAAAACCTTTAAATTAGATTATTTAGGTGCGAAATAATGGAGTTTCAGCTAAAACCAAGTGTGTAAACTGAATGGTTTGTTGACTGTAAAGAGTTATAGATGCATGCTTTCCCAGGACGGAAGGAGATTTTGTGCTAATAAATTTGGGGAAATTAATACAATTTTACCAACAAATGGAGGGAAATTTTACAGGTAGAGAAAATCTAACCTGGCATATTTATAACACGGTTAAATTTAACAGTATGATTTCAAAGCAGTTCTTTCAGTTCTGTTATAAAAGTTTTTTGTTGTTTCAAGTAACCAACGACATTTATTTCCCGCCGTTACATTTGGTACAATCTGGTTTGACCAAGATAATGCATTAAAGGTAATACCAACCTCTTCCATTGTATTAAACAAATATTTCCGTAGACATCTTTTATAAAAGATGACCCATCGCACTGTCAAATATTTTTGTAAAAAAACTTAAAATACTTAATTGACTTAAGTAATCTAATTGCAAAATTGTTTTTGTGCCACTTAAGAATAATTTACACAAATTTAGATTTATCGTTTGTAAACCTTTATAGATAATTCTTTTGTTTGCTTTTACCTAATCTAAAAACTGATAGTTGTGAAGAATTGTAAAAAAACTGATTCTAAATTAGCCCAATGGGTTGCAAATAAACGTGTTTGGTTCATTGTAGGCCTAACCTAAAATTATGTTCAGTTTTTTTATCCAAATCAGTTGTTTTATAAATAATATGTAACAACCAATGTTTGAATTGAATTAAAATATAGTAAGCATTTTTAGTTGAGTTTTGTTATTGTTTGCTTTAAGTTGATCAATCTAACCTAAAAAAGCGGTTGGTTTTGAATAATAATTAACAGATTATAAAAATGCTGATTAAAGTTGTTATGGTAATGAATCTAAACAAACATGACGTGTTGGTAAGCTTTTTATACGAACAGCTGTTTTTGTGCGCTATGATCTTGAGTCCATACAAAAGTGGCTGTTTAGTTTTTTTCAAACTTGAAACTTTTTCGGGAAACTTTTCATATTTTTCTTTATATAAAAACCTAGTTCGGACTATTACGAACATTTTAAAACAAAAAATATCCAAATTGGTCCAGCCCTTCTCAAGTGATGCGCTTACAAAGGAACAGCAATTCATTTTTATTGTATAGATAATATACATAAACACAAAATCTTAACAAATATTCCTACAGTTTTATAGTCCTTATAATTGTACACGTTTATCGAATTAAAAATCCCCGTCTGCATAGTTAGGTAGGCCTAGATAAAGTGTGTTGTTTAAGTAGTATTTTGTATAAATGATGTATTTCTGATGTGTATCTAATTAATCCGCCTGTGATTTTTCACGGGGATTTATATTAAACTCAAATTGTTGTGCTTGGAGGGAACTTTTGCACTTAAGAGGGAAATTTTAAGATATTTGGAGGGAAATTAGTTTTGGGTTTTCTAGCGACACTGACTGTAAATACCGCATGGATGGTCCGTTACTCTATACTATAATATTATATTGTGTATTTTTCTAAAAAATATTAATGATTTAAAAACGTTTCATTATTTTGGTATTACAAATATTTCCTAAAATATTTTTCAATGCTTAATAAAATATAATGCATTGACAATTTATAGTATTTATTTTATTTTAGAGGTTATGTTTTGTCAAAATATTGACATTTTTCTAATTGAAGTTTAAATTTAACCTATTTAGAATAGGCGCTCTTTAATAATGAACCTCGAAAATCATGTTGTGAAAATTGACAGCAATAAATGTTTCTAAAAGTAAAAATAAAAATACAAAATACGATTCTCACAAAAATTCGTTTATTGGTCAAACGCGTTTCAAAAATAAAGTCGTCATTTTGTGTTTTATAATACTCTTAAAGGTGGCCCTTAATCCCAGTGAAGCCGGGTGCAACAGCTGGGTTGTTATATTTGTTGATTTGGTATTCTGAGTACGGTATGAAACCTACACGAAAGAACACATATGACTGTTATCAAAGTGTTATCTCATATCTGACAATTAATTGCTAAGTTAAACCACTGATTAATTATACATACACCAACTCTCCATTATCTAATTATATTTAAATTTTGTCAAGTCATTGTGACATCAGCAATTTGAATTCTGTTACTGCACAGTGAGTAATGGAGAACTTCCTTGTTGTAAGGGAAGTGTGGAAAGTGTTTGTAAGATGACTTATTGAGCTAAAAAAGGGGAAAAGTTCCTAACCATGATCACTGACCTGGCTGAGCTTGGCCTTTAGCCTCGGTTGTTATCTATGCCATGGTTCATCGAGAAAGTCTGGGTTATTTATATTTAGGACAGATAAACTCAATTTTCTTTGTTTTTTAGTTTCGGTTGTTTAATTGCTGCGCACCACTTATATCATAGTACTCGAATCCACGCTCACACCTAGTATTTTTACTTTGTATAATATGTCTTTTTCTTTTTGGGTTAATGTGGATATTTAGTTCTCTCTTTATAATGACAATTTATTGTTAATATTAAAGACCCCATGAAAGATAATTTTCTTAATTTTTCTAATAAATTAAAAATATTAAATGGATAAAATTTCGATTTCTATATTCCTGATTTCTTTATTTTCCGATTCGCCTTAGCTTTATGATGAGTATAAAATAAATAAAGTCGAAGGAAAATCAATGTGCACAATGGAAATACAGTAGATTTAACAAATCCTTGCTTTTCGAATGGTCTGCATTCGTAGGATGTTTAAGAGTTAGAAACCAATGAAGCTTATATATATTATAACACATCGACAACACTCAAACATATACTAAGTTAAGTGGTTTCATAATTAAATATATATAATAAAGTTGTTTCGATCATATTCCGGCAGTAGGAATTTTTATCTTAGTAAAATAAACCCTTAACCCAGAAACAAGTCCTGGCATACCGTACCATCTTTTTTTCAACAAATCTACTCAAATTTGTCAATTCTAGTGGTCATACTTTCTTTAGATGTTACCAATTTTTGTAAACTCTTCATACTAAAATTTAGAAAGACACAAAATAGAGAACATTGGCGATGGATGAGTATCATTTACCCAGTATTCAAAAATCGACTTAATCGTGTCACAAAATACTATAATTAATCCTATAATTTGTTATTATATATATGTATATATATTTTAAAATTATCTATATATATATATATATATAAAAGCGAAATACCAATGACTGACTGACTCATCACAGTATCTCAAAAACCATATTACCTAGGAACTTGAAATTTGGTACAAATATTGCTCATAGGCGTTAGAGGTGTACTAAGAAAGGATTTAAAAATATTTGGCCTGTAAGGGTTGAAACCACCCATAAAACCATAATTATTGTTTGTTATATATATCAAACACCATCACCTAGGAACTTGAAATTTGGTACAAATATTGCTCATAAGAGTTAGAGGTGCACTAAGAAAGGATTTTAAAATATTTGGCCTTTAAGGGTTGAAACAACCCGTAAAACAATAAATATTGTTTGTTATATATCTCAAAAACCCTATCTCCTAGGAACGTGAAATTTGGTACACATATTTTTCACAGGAGCTAAAGGCAAACTAAATAAGGATTTTAAAATATTTGGCCTTTAAGGGTTGAAACAACCAATGAAAGAATAAGTATTATATGTTATAATTTCCTTAAAGCTAGAAAACAAAAATATCGTACGTTTATTTCTTACACGATAGATATAAAAAATAAACCAGTTTAACATTTTGTCACGTTCTACTAAGGGGTGAAAATGTAGTAACAACCCCTAAAATTGTAAATATTAATTGAATACCGCCTAGGAACGTGAAATTTGGTACACATATTGCTCAATATGTGAACTAGATGTGAACTAAGAAAGCTTTTTAAATATTTGGCCTTTAAGGGTTGACACATTTCAAAGAAGAGGCTAAACTTTTGCAAATTTTTTGCTGGAAAAAATAAAAAAGTAGGTCGACTTAGGTGCTCCAACTACCAGAAGTCAAACTATTGTTAATTAAACAGCTGAAAGATATGGTTCATAGTGAAAATAAGTACATTAGAGATTTATAAACCGCTATAGATAAGGTACCGTACCAGAGAATTGCGAATATTTTCAAATAGTGTTTCACGTAGACAGAAAGCCTACCAATGCTCATAGAGGTTGTTACAGTCATCCCACATCTAATGAGAAAGCTTTAGTAATACAGTAGTTGGACAGCAGTTCGAAAAGCGGGATATTGTCGTTCAAAGCCACGATAATAAACTACAACGTATCAGTGAACTTCGTCGATCTTATGATGCACTACAATATCCGCTTATGTTTTGTCATGGAAAAAATAGACATTTCACAATGTGATTCTACACAACGAAACTTCCTTTATAAAAATGTATCTGCGGCCAGTCTTTATGTCTGCATAGTTATGGAGAGGGAAGGAGAAAATTTGTTTCGTTATGGTGCTTTATTTAGTGAGTGTTTAGTTGACATGTACGCCAAAATAGAGACGGAAAATTTTAATTACATCAGATATCATTAAAAAAGGCTTAGGGCAGGTAACTATATTCATTTAAAAGACACTATAGGAAAACAAGACGTTCAAACAGATCAACTTGGAAAATTAGTAGTACTGCAATCATTTTTTACAGGAGGTCCACGATGTATATGCATGAACTATTTTATATATTTATATATTGTAACAATTAATTAACATAATTAAAGGCCGGAAAAAGAAATACGAATGAGTAAGGCTAGGGACACACTATCCGAGAGATTGCCCGGACGGGCCCGAGTGGAACAGATTGTGTTGACAGAACACACTATCCGAGCGAATGCCCGAAGTCGATCAGTGAACAGTTGTTTAGCTCAGTTGTGCTTTGACAATGCAACTGTCAATACGTAAAAAATTGGCTGTGCTGTGTCTTCTTAGTCACAGGCGAAATAAGAAGAGGGACAGGCGTTTTTGGGTCCATACAATTATCGAAAAGAGTTTTTTGTTGGGAGCTTTTTATTCTTTCTTCTTCGAGTAAATATATGTCAATATCCAAAGACGAAGACATTCTGTAAATGCAATTCTCAAAATATTTCAGCACACAAGCCACAGGTATTCACAGTTGTACACTCGTCTAGGGTTGAAACGAGATTGCCAATGGTTGAATGGCTCATTTCTCTTTCCGGGTCCCGGGTGATTGACCGTCTAGTGTGTTCTTTGTCATAAGACACAATGCTTCTCTACTTGGTTCCGAGACTCGGACGGGCTAACTCTCGGCTGAGCGAGTAGAGAATACCCGGACGTGCTTCCGAGACCCGTCCGGGCAAACTGTCGTCCGGGCGTAGTGTGTTCTGCCTCATGCCTCCCTATGTATCACCACTCGGACCCGGTTCCGGATAAAGCCCGTCCGGACGATCTCTTGGATAGTGAGTCCCTAGCCTAACTTACTTTAAAACTCGTCATTTGGTTACCTATCCGACTCTTCAAACATGTTTATTTGTCGATATAAGTCCATTAGCGATAAGGGCTGTTTACTTTCTTTGATTAGGCCTACTTCCTTTGCTTGACATACACCGGGACTACACACTGTAAGTTAGAACTTCAGGCTATTTTTTTCTTCATTTTTTAAGGTGAATTTATTTTCCGGGCTTTTATTCATGTTAATTCATCTTTAGAATACATAAATTCAAACATATCTCAATATAAAAAGATTTGCTTCTGACAAAGTAGTAGTAAACAATTACCCACTTTTGTATTTTCAGATTAATATAAAATTCTTGTCTTAAACTTATTTAAACCAGAATTAAAACAAATATTCAACACAATTCCAACAATCTGATGTCATTTAAAAATATTAAATAAGGAACTATTAAAGGAGACTCTGATATGGTATGAACATGCTACTTATGGCTTCAATACAACCAAATCAATAGTATACATTTAGTTCAAATAAAGTCAACAGATAGGGAAATTGTGTAGTACAAATAAGATTAGGCATAGCCTAAATAAGATATTATTGGTTAGGTAATTCATAGGAATTAAAACATGTTCATCCACAGTATTTATGCTTTAAAATTAAAAATACCAAGCTTATTTTACTAGATTTATGAACAAATTTAAAGATTAGAAAAATAACTCATATATTAGAAACAAGGGAATTTAATACACTTTATTGAAACATTATTACAAAGAACATAATTAATTATCGTATGCTGAATCTAATTGGTCAATCAACTGACAGGCTGGTGTTTATTTGCTATCAGGGCTATTGGCCACAGTATCAGGGCTATTGGCCACAGTATCAGGGCTATTATCCACAGAATCAGGGCTATTGGTCACAGTAACAGGGCGCCTCCTGATGTGCCGCCTTCTACGTCTAGAATGGCTTCTGCCTCGCTTTCTTCGACGAGCAGAATTGATGTTATCACTTAATTCGGAACTCACTCCGTGATGCCTAGAATGTCGCCTAATTCCTCGCCTAGAACGGCTTGTCCTCCGTCTGCGCCTAGAACGGCTTGTCCTCCGTCTTCGCCTTCTGGCTTCAGTAAATTTTCCATCTGTTATGTATTTACCATCAGAAACTTTTACAAGGCCTTTAGAGACGCAATCGTCCACTGCTCTACGAAGTAAAACCCTATCAACTATTTGACCATCCCTATTGATATAATTCGTAATTGTTTTAAAAGTTGCCCCTTTTGGTTCATTTAGGGCCTTTATAGCAGCCAAAGCGGTTTGCATTGACACTCTACGTGGTGCCATGCTTACAAAAATTTTAATACAGGCTATCTCTACACACAAAATTTAACCAGAACTGTTTTTATTTAAATTCATTCATCACCTAAGAAACCAAAACATTTCCAGCATTGTTGTATTTTAATTGTTATAGTACAGTTTATTGAATCTTTATATTTCTTTAGTGGTTTATAGCTCTGCACACAATTTGATTGCTTAATGCTGTGTTCATTTATCGCACTTTTAAGTTTTAACTTTTGGGTTGTTAAATCCTTCATACATTCTTATCAAGATTTAGATGGTAAGAACGAAAAATGTTGTCTACAAAGAAGTTTTAGCAAAATAAACTTAACCCGTAAAAGTGTTATAACTAGAGTCAGTATGGAGGTTACCTTCTAAATGTAAAATGTTTAAAGACGTAAGCTGTTTAAAACTATCCCGATCTATGCATTCGCATATTAAAGACGTATCTGGGGAATCTGCAACATCCATCAAAGACTGTGATTTACCAGTCTGTAGATTTAGTGGTTGAAAAAGAAGACGCTCTTCACTCCGAATTATGTATCTTTTGATTTATTGAATTTATTCAGCTCACATACCGTGACGAAGACGATTAACGGGCAGCCAGTGAGCAAGAGAAAATACATGTAATAATTCACTTTCGTGAAACAAAAAATAAATGCAAATGAAAGAAAAATTTTACATGTTTGTAACAAAATGTTGCAAAAAATAAAAAATCTCGTAGCGCAGCACGGGTATTCAGCTAGTATTATTATATTACTAAAGGACCAATAATTGCATACAAATTATCTTCATTTTCAAAAATATTTACGAATCTTACGCAATTTATTTTTTATGTTTTTTTTTGTGTGTTAAATGTGTACGATAAATTTCTTTTAATCTTTGGGAAAATTCGTTTCAAGGACAAAATTAGTTAAAACAATTTTTAATTTGCCAATTTAAAATACACACACAGTAGTCTGGTCAAGTTAGCCAAAATAGGAAAAATCCCGAAGTTTTGAAACTCGGCATAGATGCACATTCAAGTGTCCTGTACAACTAAAATTCCCCGAGCGGGAGTATTGGGAGCCATCAAGGGTATTTTCAACACGCTTTCTTAAATAACTCGAGAAATATTGACTTTAGAGAAAAGCTAACCCTATGAAAAATTAAATTAAAGTAAATTCTCTTCAAAAAAGGTTCTGTTGATTTTTCTCGTACTTGCTATAGTTTTGAAGATAAAAGAGTCTGTGGGAAATATAACAACATTAAAAAATCTGGGTTTTTGACTTAAGGGTCGGCCATATTGGCTGACACTCCATAACACCAATGTTAAATTAAAATCCAAATTTTTCCTTTATTTTGTATCGGATAATTATGAACGATGTCATTTTAAAGCTATGACCAATATGCATGCAAATGACTTTTTCAAAACTAAGAAAAACATTTTGTTTAATATTTATTAACAATTTAAAACATTGATTTTAAAATTTTTTGTTGTCACTATTAATTATAGCGAAAAACTACCAAGCCATTCCCATGAAGAATTTCGTCCCCAAGAGTTTGGTATTTTTTTTAAACGCTATTTGAACAATTGCTGGTTTTAAATGGATTTAGGCTGAGCAATGTCCGTGTACCCTACCGCCGCTATAGGGTGATTTTAAATATTGTTTACGTTGTAACTATTAGTAATAGTGAAAAATTACCAAGCCATTCTGATGAAGAATTTTGTCCCCAAGAGTTTGGTATTTTTTTAAAAACGCTATTTGAATAATTGCGGGTTTTAAATGGATTTAGGATGAGCAATGTCCTCATAACCTACCGCCGCTATAGAGAGTCGCAGGTTGTTTTCTGTTTTACTAGAGCCGACCCTTAATTTGTACAATTGTACAGTCAACTTAGCCAAAACAGGAGGAAAAAACCCCAAAGTTTTAAAACTTGGCATAGTTACTCATTCGAGCGCCCTGTATAACATACTAAAAAAAGGGGTTTTTTTTTACAAATTTTCTTAAATATTTCGGGAAATATTAAGTTCAGCAAAAAACTAATGCTAAATAAATATAAACTCGCGTAAATTCTCTTCAAAAAAGGTCCTATTGATTGATTCTTATGGTTTTAGAGATAATGTCGGGAAAAATCAAATTAAAAATCTAAATTTAAGGCTCTATTTGTAAAGCTATTTAAACATAAAACATATAGGATACTTTTCTCATTGTTTAACATTTTACACAGGAAGGTCTATTTCTTCAAAAAATAAACTTGGGTCTACTTTGTTTCTATTTGCCAGCAATATGTCACCTACGTCAAGAAGCACTATGACCATGAAATAACAGTAGTTTTTGATGGTTACACTGATGTGAACAGTACTAAAAGAGTGAGCAGAAGCGAAGAGGAAAGAAATCTGTAGATATTTGAACTGCATATGAAAGTGACAGTTGAACAGGAACAATTGTTTTTAAATGAAAACAACAAGACAAGGCTGACCAGCTTGCTTTCACAACAAATGATTGATGCAGGAATTAAAACACAAGTTGCTGCTGGTGATGCTGACACTCGTATCGTGGAGTGTGCTAATCTCCTCTGCATCGAACAGTTGCTATTGTTGGTGAAGATATCTACCTGCTAGTATTGCTAATAGCACTATCACCAGCAACTAACAACATCTTCTTCAGCTCATCAGAAGAATTTCAGCATCGGTACAATAATCAGCTGTTTTCTCTAACAACCTGTTAGAGGCCCTTTACATATACCGCTTAAGCGATGAGAGCTTTGGTCCACTGCCGCTCGGCGCTATAGCAGTCCCATTGTGTTAGAATTGTGACGTCTTTTTGCAGCCTGTGTTGGGCTGGACAAAATGCGTGCATAAAAGGCTCTTATGCACAAAGACAAGCAATAGGGCCTTTTATACATAACCGCTCGACCCTATTGCAGACCACATATCGTTATAATTTTATTGTGACGTCGTCGGGCTGCACAAAACGGCTGCATAAAAAGTGAAAAGATATTGAAAGTACGTTATTATACGTTAAAAGTTTTCAAGTCGCCAAAAAATGGCGACAACTTCAAAATTCTCAAATGTTTTCCATTAATTTGTGAATTTATCATTAGCATTTTTATTCAGTAAGTTGTTTTAAAAATAGTTATAATCGTGTACTATGTCCACAGGCAAGAGTGTAATGTCTTACTGCAAGCTGCCCGAAGCGGGGCTCAAAGATTGGGCCCAAGCCAGCCAGCAACTGCCCAAGAAGCGGCCCATTTCCGAGATCATTTCTCAATGTAAGTTCCACCTCATAATTTATATTTTACTTTGTAATTATGAGTGAGAGATGCTTTCAACATTATTACATAAATTTACTTCGATAATTAGTTACTCACGATGTAGTACAACATTCTAAGTGGCATTTAAAATACGTGTGACACTTAAATGATATGTTTATCTCACTGATACAAAACACTATATACACCACTGGTATACATTCTATTTAAACACTACCGACAGGGTCACTTTAATATTTCTCCATAATATATATGTTCCGCGAACATTTTGTGAAATATTGTTTATTTAATTTCTTGTGAGACACCCTGCGCAATAATTTGTAGATTAATCGAGTTAAATACTTTTATTTTTCAATGCGTAGAAGAGATATTGAATATAGTGATTGTATACTGTTTGTTTATAACCATAAGCTTGAAGTTGGAAATCTTAATTGAGCAAACGTTTGACATTTCAATTTAAAACAAAACATATTGTTCTCCAGGCAGATACAAACAAAATCAACAAACTTTAATAATTACAGCCATGAAGGGGTTTAAGGTTTTTTTTCTTTGTTCGGGAGGATGAATGTATTTACGCAGGCCTCTCTCCTGAGACGTACTGTGAGACTCACCCAGTGGCTACGAGCTCAGCGACCCCCAAAACAACTTACATGATGAATATTAAGTTAGGATCGACAAAAATAGGAAAAACTGGGCAGATGAAATTTGTGTATACATTTAAGCTATGACATTAATTGGTAAAATGTCCTTTTTACCCTATAACTGGTAATCATAATGGAATTTTTTGTGTGCTGCAAGTATTTTTTTTTATATTCGCCAAAGACAGTAATTCTATTACAATCCAAAAGTGTTCAATATATATATTTTGTATAAAAAGGTCCAAAGAATTCAAATATATAAAACTTTAAAATTTATTAGCTTAGGAAGAACAAAATGTTTAGTAAAGGAAAAATCCAACTTTATGCCTGCATTACAAATAGTAAAATTTGTTTACATCTGTGAGCTATTGAGCTCGCCACTTATTGTAAAGCCAGTGTTGCCTGATCGTGCAGCTCAAATTTGTGGAAATTTTGCAAAATTCAATGGGCCCCTTGGAGCTTGTGGTCCCTAGGCACGTGCCTAATGGGTAATCCGCCACTGGACTCACCCTTCACTTGCATGCAGGTGAGAGTACTACCCACTGAAACATCCCTCCTTTCCGATGGACATGCACTGGGGTGAAAGGTAACAGCATCTATATATTATTAAAGACCACTAAAGAATACCGTTGCGTGGCGGCCAATACGATAGGCGCGCAGCGTTGCCATATCTACTAGTCTCGAACACTCCTGGGAATTACTGCTCGAGGCTTGAGCGCACAGTTTAAAGAACTATAAATGAGTTAAGTCAGCCGCGTTCAGTTAGAAGCGTGGGAAGAACGTGACAACATCGCACTAAGGCGATTGGAGCGTTCAAGGTCTCGGTGTACACAAGCCCCCTCAACGGTATTCTTTCGTGGTCTTTACTGTACGAAACTGGATACACTCACTGAAACAGGAGTAAAGTTAGAAGCTTGCACGGTGGAGTCTTCGGCTATGTAGACGTAACTACTAGTATGTTGGGACATCCAAGATGTCGAGTCTTTTGCAGATCTGCGTATATAGCCCGAGTCACGTGCAAAAGTTTAGAGGCGCATCTTTTAGGCTGACTTGTGAGTCTGCGTAGTCACTGTCTGTAGTCTCTCTAGTTTCCTCCTGTTGGAGACGCGTAAATCAGCACTTTCAGGATTCTAGCTAGACACCGCATGTATATACTGTCTCTGAGCTTTTCCTGCTCGATAGGTGGTAGTGTTGGTAAGTTGAATTATCGGAATTCTCTACTAGATCTCGCCACCAATCATAGATCATACACAACATTTTGCTTCACGTTGCTGGATCAGCGTCAGAATGGAACCTAGAACGGCCGGAACAACACAGAGCTTTCTCGAGCAGCTCATACGGCCCATTTGAACTATATCAAGACTCTGCTCCACCTCTTTAAAGCGGCTCGCACAGCATGCCAAAAATTTACGAAACGTGCTAGTGTATGGAGAAAAACGTGCCATGCACAGCGTGCATTTCACGGCACGGTGGCAGTCAGACCGGGTTTGATTTTTGGCACGCCGTGCTAAAATGCAAGTGTGTGGGTCTGTTCCGTGTTATGACATACCATCCAATGTTTCCACTAGCACGTCGCAAACTAAACTGAACCTCTAGTGTGTGGGGGACAGAGTGCCGTGCATTGCACGGCGTGCCGATATAAAAAATGGCACGGCGTGCAATGTACGCGTAGTGTATGGGCCGCTTTAGGGTCTGCTGAAGTAAAAGAGAAAGCAACCGGCGACTCCAGCGCTTCACTCTATAGCCGTATCTCAACAGTGTAATTTCTAGCAGCTGAGCACTTAGACATTGCCTCTTTTAAAATAATTGTATAAATCCATCTTTTGTTATTGAGTGGTGAATATTCTTTATAAAATTGTTGATCTGGATTGCGATTCACTTTTAATTATTAATTTTGTACTGTGTAAGGGAAAAAGTTCAAACTTGGTACTTTAAAAAATGTCAATTACGTGACAAATGAACGGGATTTATAAAAATATGAAACGCAAAACGAATGCGTATTGTGACTGTGGTTAAAATGAGACATTGTAAACAATTTTATGATAAAAAATAAATGAAATAATTATTGGTTTTAAATTTAACCTTACGGAATATAAATCCAAGATGGCCGCCACTACAGCAGACCCTTAAACACTTTTTTAAGTCAGAATATATACCTGACAAAAAATGAATGCGTTTTTATTCAATGAACCAATACATTAGCAGTAATAACAATAATCATAACAATCATTATTATAGAGTCGAAGCTGGGGCCATTGGGTTCTCTCCTCCACTTGACCTCGAATTTCAAAATACATCAGAATTCACACTGAAAATAAAAATTAATAAATCAACAAAAACTATAAAATAATAATTACTTATAAAACATAAAATACAAAAACGGAGAACTAAAAATATACACATTTATCTCCTAAGATAAAAGATACGTACAATGTGAATGTAAAAGACAGTGTTAAATGCGGTAAACATTATTATTTTGGGCGGATAAAAAAAATCCCCACCGCAGCAAAGCCTTATTTTACAACATCAATAATATCTATATTTCGTTTTTTTCCTGAAGATCGTGGAATAAGGTCCAACAGTTCATTTAGGACAAAAACCGTCATTTGGAAATAATTCATCTAAAAGTGAGACTTTGAATGTGCATAAAAGGTTTATTATTGCCCTCTACTTTCAAAAAATTAACACTGGTACATGCTGTAGTAAAGCCGCCATAAATGTCTGCATATTTTGAGTTTTTTACCCATATTTCATAATATGCTAGAGTACAAAAATTACAGTTAATTGAAAAATATAGTATAAGAATAAAGATTGTTACTAAAAATAATGTTATAAATGAAACGAGTTCAACTACATTATAAATATGGCATGCTTTACATTGATATAAAGTTAGGTGTAATATTTTATTGGAAATATGAACTTTATAAAGCCAAGAATGTCGTTATCCAACTTCCGTATGTCGTAATTACACCGTGTTTGGACTCACTTATAATAAAATAACAAGTAGAATTTAATACAATTCTTTATGAATCAACAATTTCTGAGGTAATTAGGGTTATATATATAGCTCATATTGAGTCACTATTTCTAACAGTTGAGCGTTGCATAAGTAGCATTGAGGTTAGGTATATGTCAATGTAAATTTCCCTAATTTTCAGATGTGAACTTAAATAGACATTTTAACATTGAAATACAAACCATTTACAACATATTTTCTCTAATTGAGAACAAAAGTAAAATACAATTTTAAATTAAAAAGCTGAAATTACTTTTTCATTATTTTCGTTGCAAACTCTTTAAAATAATCTAGATGGTCATTAAACATAACAGAATATATTTAATACATTTGGCATTCTTATTTATGCTGAGTTGGAAACTCCATTACAGAAATAATTATGGATAATTTCCACTTTGTGTAATTAAATTGTTTTAGTTTACTAAGTCGAAATACAAAAGTTTAAAAAATGTTTACCACTATCATTGAATGATTTGAGGGTGATTTATCTTATATATAAAATTCTCGTGTCACAATGTTCGTTCCCGTACTCCTCCGAAACGGCTTGACCGATTCTCATGAAATTTTGTGAGTATATTGAGTAGGTCTGAGAATCGGCTAACATCTATTTTT
>JAGFPH010002212.1:19707-38408 GCA_018207615.1 Philaenus spumarius
TCTTATGGAAGGTCAATCTTAAGGAAGAAGAAGAAAGATTTCTTTTGTTTTTATCATGGGCACAAAAAACAGCTGTTCGTATGAAAACCTTAAAACAGCTGATTTTGATCAACAACTGATTTTGATCAAAAACTGAATATAATTTTAGGTTAGGCCTACAATGAACATTTTTTTTTTTTTTTACAATGAACTAAAACACTTGGGCTAATTATTAGTATCAGGTTGATTTGTCTATCCGTGCAAAGCCGGGTCGGGCCAGCTAGTTTCTATATATATAAATGAATGTCTCTTTGTCCTCTATAGACACAAAAACTATTCGATCGACTTGCTAAAATTTCACACTTTAACCATATCATTGCCAGGAGTGTTTATAATTACTACAGTCTAGAGGGTTGAAATCAGGGCTCTATAAGTGCCGCCAGTTTCACTCTGACGTCACTGTGCTGATAACTGCGAAGACTAGAGCAGGGACTCCTTGTGCGCGCTGTCGTTTACTTGCTGTTGTAACTCGACTGAAAAGCTTCAGTAAAATAAAACTTACATATTCTTAATCTACATAAAGTACGGATTCTAACAGTAGCTACAATTTTCTCGCTGGAAGTTTGTTTGTAACCCAAAAATAAAAAAATCCTCGCTTATTAACTTTTCCATGTCAGTCAGTGATAGTTCTCAAATATTTTCAATTATTAAAATTCGAAATACATGTTAAAATAAAAGTTTTTTATACTGTTAGAATCCGTACTTTATGTAGATTAAGAATATCTAAGTTTTATTTTACTGAAGCTTTTCCATCGAGTTACAACAGCGAGTTAACGACAGCGCGCACATTACTGAAATATTACCAGCTGGTGTAGTGCCAGCATGGGGACGTCATAGGCGATCGATACTGGGTCACAGTAAATTAACAAAATGGTATAGCCCTTGTTATTGAGCCCTGGTTGAAATGGGGTTGCTACCCCTATACAATAAATATAAATTAAACTAACTTCCTACAAGCTATACAGCTAAAATTATGTAATATTATTTTTAAGGTATATTCAAAACTATTTGCAATTTGATTACCTAAGTCAAAGAGATACAATCTAATAACTACCCTTAAAATTAAATAGTAATCCACTTACTTTTTCTATATTCTCAAAAACTACTTAACTAATTTCACTAAAATTTCAGAATTTACACATATTATAGTCTGTACAAATATCTATGCGCTCTAAGTCATAAAATCGACCCTCGCTTCCACACACGCAGATACACTCACACGGCCTACCTGCTTAATGGTTCTCCTATGAATCACCAACTAGCCCTTGTGCTACAAAATCACATTTTTCTAACCGTTAACTTTACTTAATTTTTACTCTAATGAACTCTAAATATTATTCCTCCCAAATGGTATAACTACCCTTAAAATCAAATCAAGCAATAGCGAAGCATCACCGGGTCCAATAGTGTTATTATAAATAGCAATTTCTTTCAAAACTAACTATTAATTTAATAGTCTACAAAGAATACACTTTTGAGAAATTGAAGACGTTATTGGAAATTTTACGTCATATGGATCTTGACTTATATAATTCGTGTGTGATCAAAATATATATTTTTTTAAAGAACTAGAATTTTGTAGTTCTGTTGGTAGAGTACTCAGAAATTCCTCCAGATTTGGTGCACACGGGATTTTTTTACCCAATGAGTTTGTTACACTTTGTAAACATTTCTGAAAAATTCGTTTTTTAAAATTTCTATATTTGTAAATATTTTATCGTAAACGGCTGTGATGATTTCCTCTTGATTTGGTGACAAGGTGTTTTACCCAAGTAGTCTGTTGAACTTGGTGAAAATTTTCCCCAAAAAATGTTCTGCTAGTTTTTCGGAAATTGGATACTTGTTGTTTTACGCATGCGTTTAGTTTTTACGTTGTGATTATATTCATTATGGTTGGAATTTACTTATAGTCGGGAGCACGAAATAAGGGTGAGAATTTTTGGGCTGTTGCCGGATATAGGACTGGCAAAGCGAGGAGCGGTCGAGAATCGCTTGCTCTGCGGCACGATCTGGCAACACTGAATGCATATCTGGCAACAGAGCAAAAATTCTCACACGCCTTATTTCGTGCTCCCGACTATAGTCATTATTTCCTCTTTGAACACGGGGTTTTTTTAATGACCAGTGTTGCCAACTTTTGAAAAAACAAACCATTTCTAATGATAAATATAACAATGTTTTAAATTTAATTATTATGCTTATTTAAAGCATTATTAAAACTATTATTATATTTACTACTTACATATCAATTAGTTTAATTTAAATATAACACTTGAAAAATACTGAATAAAATCAAATTCCCGGTAGGCTACTAATTATTATTTACACAATTATTTGAACAAAATAAACTTACTCGAGAAAAATACGCTTCATAGAACTATTTTACAGAATTTATATGATATCTATCTATATAAAAGCGAAATGGCACTGATTCATTCATCAGCAGAACTAAAAATCTACTGAACCAAATGAGTTCAAATTTGGCATGCATGTTCAGTTGGACCTTTAGACGCGCACTAAGAACGGATTTTGAAAACATCCCAAAGATACGCCCAATATTCGCGTTTTTCTAGCGATTTTTTGCGTTTTCTCAGCTTTTTCGAGAACTAATTGGCAAAAAATGTTGAAATTTGGTACTTAGGTTCGTTTAAGGCCTAAAAGTAGTCTGTAAAAAAATGTCTCCCAAAATTACGCCAGAAATAGGCGTTTTTGCATTTTTTCCTTGCGTTTTCAATGCGTTTTTGATCATCCTCAAATTACGCCCGAACGGATTGGAATGAAATTTGGTATGTAGCTTCCTCTAGGGCCTTAGGCGCTCTCTAAGAAAGGGTATGAAAAATTTCGAAATTTTAGGAGAGGTTTGGGGGGATTAAAGTTACTAAAATCATAATTTCAGATCTTTTATTATTATGACAATAGTGCTTTTATTATTTAAGATCTATATATATCAAAGCCAAATACCACTCACTAACTGAACACTTCAAAAGATTACAATTACGTTAAAAAGACTGAAAATACTAACCACCACGGGCAACGCCGTACGTGTCAGCTAGTTATACATAATTTACAAAAGAAAACTTTCATCTACCAAAGGGACCCTTCAAAAGGCTATACCTGTGTTGAGGTTATAACTATTCTAATAAATAGCCATGGAAAAATGTTCGAGCATCTTTATAATAACGTAAACTTACAGTATTGAATGAAGTTTAGAGTATGCTTATATTAGCCTATAACAAATTATAACACTTTTATTACCGAATTAATTTATGAATGATTCTTGTCACATATTAATAAAGCGTTAACGTGGAGGTTTTTATTGCAATAGTGCGCTTGTGACAAATTTGCGGTGTTATTAATCTTTTTAGTTTAAATACATCATCAACTCCAATAAAAGCGAGTATACGTCAGTACGTGCGTACGTGAGGGACAATATAATAACAGCTGATTTTACTCATCATCTGTAATACGTAAACAAAACCCAGCTTAAATTATACTTTGGGGTTATGTTTTCAACTTCAATCATTATAATTTCTTGTGAAGTTGATTTTTTAAATATGATTTATAGAATTAATGTATACTGTAATACGTTAGAAAATTTGCTTTGAGGTTGTTATAAACTGTGTAATTTTTATAACTGTATATATTTTATCATCAATATATTCGTTTATTAAAATTTAAAGAAGATATACCTATTTGTTTAGCTTCGGAAAAATTCGTACATCTTCGTATAACATACAAATATACGATTATTAATTTCTTCACTATAATAATAATAACTTCTAAATCATTTGATCAATCAATATGATATAAAAAGCCATTAAAATATTATAAGCTTATTTGTAATTTTCATTAATTATATAATAACGCATTAAATACAAAATTTTAGTAAAAGGCGTACAGTTTTATAATCCTTATAGTTGTACACATTTATTTACCGAATTAAAACTCCCCGGAACCATGATCGGTTCTTGCTTACCAATTGTAAACCTAAAGAAGTCCTAAAACAGTCCCCAAAGTGTATACTTTGACGATACCAATAATTGTTTTGTACAAATAATCGCCACGTTAAAGTAACACGATTTTCGTTCTATCGAAGCATTTAAGTTAACCATCGAGAAATATTTTCCTACTCTGAGTCAGAATTCAATCAAACCACTCTGCTGCATCTAAATTGACCGCGAACTAGGAAGACATTTTATACAAAAGGTTAAAGAAGAATAAACCGAGACAAAATGAAGGAAGTAGAAAGACAAGGGGAACATGTCTAGAGTGAATCACTCGTGGCAAGGCCGCCTGCCATTAGGCTACTCTGCTATGGATATTAAATTGGAGAACGGGACTAATAAGGTCATATGAGTAGTAGTAATGGTAAAACAATGAAATTTCGAATTCAAAAGGTCTAATTATATACACGTGTTGCAAGTGTGACTACTGACAAAGGTAGCAAAAATTTAGTACCGAAATCATCTAATGAGATTATTTTACCACGAGTTGAGAATAAATTATAGTAGATATATTTGCCAAATTTGTATCCTCTTAACTTTATATTTTTATTGTTTGTAATTTATTTTCGTTTTGACGTATTGGATTTCTTTTCAATTAAATTGCCTTTAGGACACATTCAGGCTTTGAAGCTGTATTATGTAATTTAGTTTGTGTGATGTTTTTACAGTACTTTTCTACTAGACTGTGTCAATGTTACCATTAAATGGTTTGATTATGTTATGTCATCAATATATTTTTAACGTCTGAACGAATACAGAGGGATAGGAAGAGAAGAGCGACGAATACAACCACACTAAATCGCATAGTGGAAGGGAGAGCAAAGCGACAATGAGCCACAAGGGATAAGAGCGGAGGAATCAAACATAGGTACAGTAGCCTCAACTATGCTGTGTAATCTCTTCCCTCACAGCTCTCTTTGCCCTGTTCTCTACCTTCGCGCCTATTGCAGCTTGTACCGCCTTTCCACTGTGCGGTTACCTTTAGACGAATAAAAAACAGTAGGAAAATCGGAACTGCAGCAACTAGGCACAATCCTGCAAAAACTGTTGGTAGGCCTATATATTATTATTTATTACATTACGTGCACTTAATTATAAACGGTAAAAAACATACTTATTCAAATTCTTTAAAATTACACAAAATAAACTTATTAGGTTATATACAATTTAAATAAAACTAAACAATTCATATGACGTACTGTTAAATCTGTAGTCAGTAACCAGATTCGAAACTGCGGGGTCCAACAATGTCAGACTGAGTTAAGGGTTTGCAATAGGCCTACCACTCAAGTAAAAGCATGAATTCAGTTAGCGAAGTCAACCTTGAAAAGGCTTGCTTATAATATTACACTGGTAAAGCGCTCGAGCGCGACTAGAATATCGCTTGTATATACTTTCGTTTTTACTAATGCCGGTCTTAGTTTTAGTTTCCGTCACTGCGTACGACATTTAAGTTAGCAGAAAGCTCCAATGTATTGTTAGTAGGTAACAAAATTCGCTCAGATATTTTACTGCTTTCAAGTGACGACTAAAAATCATGTTTTTCGTCTTGCTTATCAGGACATACTTATCTTTAATAAAAATGTATAATTTGCAGTTTTCGTCACCTACGAATTATAATTTAAATGTTCATGAACGATTTCCTGCAAATTACAAAAGATTATCTTCAAAATTCGATGAAAGATAAGTTATATTGAAGAGGACTGTATGGGACTGTTTTGTCCTGATGTTGCACACCTTTCTCCTTTCGTCTCTCGGCCACACCGCTTTCCCTATACAGTTACATACTTAATATTATAGCTAACATATAAGTGTTAGAAGAAAATAGTATCTAAAGTTGTAATTAAAACTATACCTTTCATTGCCATCAGATTTCAGCCAGTGCCATCAACAGTTATAAACAGAAATTTTAATGTGTACGAATAATTTAAATCTAAAGAAAGGATAACTATGCTGTTACCGTACCTATAATTCCTATCACATAAAACCAAAAAGTATCCATAACTTGTTTTTAAAATGTGCTAAAAGTAGACAAATAACTGTTTTCATTCAGCAATAGATTAAACAATTTGAAAGCTGTACGGACTTAAGATCTTTTAAATGCTTCTAAGTACACTCTTGAAATTTCTTATTTATTGTTATCCCGAAAATTTCGGGTCTTTTTTAGAAGAGGGCCGCCCTGAATGTCGAATGCAAGTAAACATACTGTGACTAAAGACTATAAGTTAAAACTTCAGGCTATTTTTTTTAATGCTTGCATTTCTGTTATATAAAATATCTTAATTGATTTAAAATCCATGTTATCGGTAGGCTATCCAAGTTACTTCAATAAATAAATAATTGTAAATTATAGTTACAGTTTAAACTAAGAATAGTCTACCACGCGTGGAAGACAACGAAGCGCTGTCAAGTTAACCCTCGTGAATGAGGACTAATTTTTTTGTACATGTGCGCGTCTAGTGTCAGTTGTATGTGTTTGTGTTTTTGTAATGTTTAACGACCTCCAACGGAGTGATCAAATTTCCTACTGATGATGGGACCATGTCCCCGAAACACGCCTTAAACTGGAAGCAAATAAAGTCACAAGACGGAAAAATTTAAATGTAATATAGGTAACTTTAATTTACAGTTATTTACTTAATTGATGTTACTTACTTATAAGCATATGTTTACAAGAGGACCAACACTCTATATACTGCCACAAAAGTTCTTTATATCAGTGTGAAAATTTTATTCAAACCATTGCGTGCACCTACTTTTGGTCGAGTTGAACTTCTTTATGTTCGCTATTTGGACTAATAAGATTTTGTATTTTTTTTTAAAAGTAATTGCAAAGAAGGACAACAATGTTTATTATTAGGCTTTCAATGCCTCCAATATGTAAGTAAAACACATCTTGACTACAAATACTGGTTGCGCAAGTTATACCCCCTCTATGGCTGCTAAAATAACTAATGGAATCTTTAAACATGATTTCCCGCAACTTTTCAACTTTGGTATTTTGTACACAAAAGTTCATACAATTTTTTAACTGCTAAATCTACAGTGATGAAATTTTTACCACATTTTCAGTAGCTTATAATGCAACTTTTTGGGTATTTTTAGATAGGATAAATACAAGATTATTTTTAAAAAAATTTAATTTTTGTTTTTTTGTTTGAGAGGTCATAACTACTAAACTTTTAGTGGTAAGAATATGATTATACCCAAAAAGTTAGTGCTTTTTATCTACTTTAAAACAAGATATCAAACGGCCAAATTGGTTCGATAGTAAAAAAAGTTATAAAAGATTTTTTAAACATATTTTTTGCCTAAAAAAACCAAACAAACTCAAAAAGGTATGTAAAAAATTTTTTCCCCCGATTCCTGTAAATGTAAACAACTTTTTTGGTTCCAATGAATATAATACAAAATGGTTTATAAATAAAAAAGGTCTATTATGGAAAACCCTATTTTCAGTATAGAATCCCCTTAAGTTAATACATAAATAGCACAATAAAACACGTGTTTGCAAAATAAAAACATTTCGACATTATTTACGATAAGAGTTGAGATGAAAACTACAAATTTTAATTTTACGATAATGTATATCCGTCATCCGACTGTGAATTGAGTTTTAGACTAGATGTTTTTATTATGAATCTGTCAATAAAACATTGTAAACATGAAGACTA
Source organism: Philaenus spumarius (assembly GCA_018207615.1). Classification (NCBI taxonomy): domain Eukaryota; kingdom Metazoa; phylum Arthropoda; class Insecta; order Hemiptera; family Aphrophoridae; genus Philaenus; species Philaenus spumarius. Next base: position 27,425 of record JAGFPH010002212.1, read on the forward strand.
AAATTACAATGTTTTATTTCTACACACACGTCTCTTAGTCATTTTTGTGAAGGTAACAACTAATACGCATACGCGAGTTAGAAAGTCTACGTCACTTTCTAAAAGTCTTCTCCACTGCCCCCACTCCTCCCTGCCGCATCTCTACAAACATTATTAGGTGTTTACTTCCCACATAAAAACAATTTACTCTGCCTCCCTTCATGCTGGGAATCCCTTCAAGTGTTGTTAATTAATTAGCTTTCTCCGCTCAAGTAAATCTTCACCCGATGTAACAAGATTGTATTTTTCGTGTTCAAAAAATGTGTTGTGACTTTTGTAGAAAGCTACGATAGTAAAATCTGTAAAAATTTAATTATACAACTTTTTGGGGATTAAATATTTTTTAAATCTTGTATGAACCGAGCTTGGCACAATAGTTTTAGCACGTGGTCGTCCAGTTGGAACAGTATCCAACAAATTTGCACAGGTTCCAGCGTATTACTTTGAGTGAGTGCTCAATGTTGTTTACTATGACGTAAAGGAAGACAAACAAACAAAACGTATTGTAAGCCTACTAAACCCACTTAATAAAACTTATCACTTTCTGTCTACACCAATTAGGCCTATAACTTTTGTTATAATAGTATCTACATAGTGATTAAACCCAGTAATAATGTTTGTCATTATTCTTTTCTCAGCTGACGTACATTTCTGAGTAATTTCAATATCAAACTTAAAATTGCTGTTTTTTGTCCTACGTACTACATGACTTTGTGAAAAAGGACTTCTACGAAACGCGTTAACTGAAGATTACAATAAAATAATTAATTACAATCATAATTTACTACATTCGGGAATTTCCTTTGTATTTAAGCTCAGAGTAATCGTTTAACTCATATTATTTTAAACACTGGAGTTAAAACCTTGAGTTTACCACAGCACCGAGAACTTTAGGATATATACTTATAAAAAACAAATGTTCAAACCCCCTCCCTCAACAATTAAAGTCTCAAAAATTATATTAAGAAATACCATGATTCAACAAATTGTTGAAAACGACAGATTAAAAATGTTTTGTTTTTAATAATTGGATACGGTCATACGGTACTATTATAACTCTTGTGCACTTCAGTATAGAAGGCAGTTTTTGTGAAAATTGAAAATGTTTATTTATTGTGAGCAAAGCGAGCTTTTACAGCCTGGTGTTGGCGGGGTCTCTCCAAGTTAAAAATGTAGACGTAAAGACACAGGCGTTCAAAGTGCTAAGTAAGGTTTTTAGTTGTGCTCGTTATCTACGCACAGATTGAAAACATACACAGACTGCACAATAGATTTGATGAATGAACAGACGCCTGCCTGTCCTATTGTTGATGCACGCGCGTGGACCGTTGATGGTTTTCTGCTGTACTTTCATTCTTGATTCTTACACAATGATTCATAGGCCTAACCTCAAACATTGTGTCTCGCTCTGTGTATTGAATTACTCTGATTTGCAGTTTGTTTATTAAAACAATTACGAACTCATTGCCAATATTAGTATATCAACAGTATTATTATTTAGGTGTACTTAATAATTTTAGCTTTCTTAATAATACGTTCTAATAATAAACTCATAGTTTAAATTTAATCTGTAACTAAGTGTGTATATATCGATCTTAAGTAGAACAAGTTCCATTGAAAAATACCTTATTTAGTTTTTGGCCTAACTGGTTTATACAAAATCCTTCATATACACAGTAGCTTTTACGAACCTGTAGTCATAACATTAGAAACAAACGTTATGTTTTGAAAAACGCGGTGCTCGCAAGGTCTCAAAATATAGGTGTGATGCCATAAATTACAATTTCTGAAAATTTTATAAAAATTGCATTTACGATTTTTTTTGTACTTCAATTTTTGTTTATTTAAAAACCACTGTTTTTCTTTTAAACCCACCTAACTCCATCTTGGGGGGGGGGGGGGGGGACCAGAAGAGCGTATTTTTTTACTTCTTCATATGCCAAAAAGATCCTTTGTACCAAATGTTAAGTTTCTATCATGACATTTGCGTTTTCCCATTATTTTTCCATAACACGAAACCTAAAGCCCTTAAAAGGTCGTATCTGGTCTTAAATAAAAGGTATTTTCCCAAGCTACAATTATCCTATTTAAAGTTTGTTTTAAAAAAAGGCCACCGTTTACTCACACTATAGCACAAAAACAGTTTCTTGTACCTTTTCAACCCCCAACCCCCTTCCAGAGGGGAAATTGGTAGACTTTTTCTACAGTGTTCATGATAAAAAACCCTCTAGACAAAAGATCTCACCTGGGTTTAATTCTAAAGAAAATGTTATTTTACCTATAATAGGCCTACTATAAGATCAACAAAGCTGACTAGCGACGAGAACACTTATTTTATTGATGAACAGTCAGCTGATTTGATTTACTACTGAGACAAGTTTATTAACAAAATAATATCAGTCAGAATGTTCAAACATAGGCTGCCATTACATTCATTAAATTATGTTCGTACCATATTGTAAAATATTCATACAAATTACTATTTGCTAAGATGACATTGAGTATATTTCGCATTTTACCCATAAAAACATTAATAAATCAAATTTGCGATGAAGGAACATTTAGCATGAGTAGGCCAATTACACAATGTTAATTACAATAGTGAGACCGTGAGACGGGGATTAGCGTGGAAGGACGCAGGGAGTTTCCTAGTTATATCTTATGGTTAGTTACGCCATGTCCGTTCATCCGATATCACAACCTTGCAGTCCTTTGCTCCATATTATATTCTCAAATTAAAACCAGAAGAATAATTATTAAACAGGTCGGTATAGTTTTGAATTATTGCAGGGTTAGGTACGTATAACTGTTTCCGATTAAGTGTTCAAATCGTGTTCATATTTACATGCAAATCATATTCGTACCACATTTCCAAATAATATTTATATGGTTTCAATATATTTCGCCTCTTGTAACACAAATTTCGAATTTATTAAACCACTTGTAAAATAATTTACGAGAAAAAATTGGAATACAGTTCAACAAAGAGTAGCCTACAAATAAATAGTATGTAATGTAAATAAAGTCTTCCATGCATGGTGGACATCATTTACACTAATAACATTCTACAAGTATACTAATTTTTCTGCGCGTCTCTATATGCGTAAGCCTACTATGGCATAATACGTAAATATAGGCCTTCGTTTACGAAAGATCGTTTGCGTGAAACCATTGCGGGTAAATTAAACACATTTTATTGTGTAAGTAGGCCTAAACAATTGTTTTGTAAGAATATAGATTTTCTTGCAATTAGGTTACTTTTGTAATTGGCTGCGTAAACTGGAAAAACGAATAGCCAGCAAAATATCGAGGCTAAAACTTGCCTAAGTAGGCCTAAATAGTAGGCTGGTCGTTTGCAAAGCTGGGCAAAACCTCACACAAACAAAATAACAATTACACGTGTTGAAATACTAACACGGGATAAAAATCAAGTGACGTACTAAATATGTAATACAAAAATTATAATTTACAGGAATAAATAAAATTATGAGATAACAGCGCACTTACTGCCTATGTAGCGATTGAAAAGGGTCAGTGGAGAAAATATTTAAAATAACAAGTAATTTAAAAGAATGTTTGGCCCTGCAATTTGTTTAAAACACTACTAGGGGCTCTGCCCCTGGACGCTCCGCGTCCCAACCCCGGCTCGGCCTTCGGCCTCAGATGGCTGCTTCGCTTCGCTCGCAGGTGGAAAATTTGATAAAGAATCTCGTTAATCTTTTGCTCGTTTGTACATAGGTGACCGAGCATAAATTAGCTGTTTTATTTGGCAGCTGACTCAAACTCATTAAACATTATCTCCATAAGATTAACATGGGAAATTTGAAGGATTGTATACCGGGGCTCCTTCTCGGGTGAATAGCGGCTGAACGGATGATAATATATAAGACTTGACATATCTGTGAATGATTATGTTCAGTTTTTGATCCAAATTAGCTGTTTTATATATAATAGGTTTGTAACAACCAATGTTTGAATTGAATTAAAATATAGTTAGCATTTTTCGTTGATTTTTGTTTGTGTTTGTTTTTAGTTTGTCAATGTAACCTCAAAAAGGTAATACTACATTTGATACTGTTTTGATCCAAATCAGTTGTTGATCAAAATCAGCTGTTTTAAGCTTTTTATACGAACAGCTGTTTTTGTGTCCTTGATAAAATCAAAAGAAATATTTCTTCTTCTTCCTTAAGATTGACCTTCCATAAGATTAACATTGAAACTTTGAGGGCCACTGGGGCGTAGCCCTAATGTCCTAGGACTTCGGTAAATGCTTGATGACATATCTACAGGTAATAAGACACATTTTAAAACAAAAATCATCAAAATCGGTCCATTAGGAGAGGCTGGGCGATTGGAAATAGGTTTTGACCAATTTCTTTTAATATATATAGATTATTTAAAACTCATAACTCAGCTGATTGAAGATACTATAGACAGCTGTTTACTCTGACACCTCTAAAACTTCTCAGTTTGGCTACTTCTCAGTTACATTTCCATTACCACCCGATTTCAAATTGTGGAACAATTTGTAGTTCTAATTTTCAAATTAGGTTTTTGTTGAGGAGTATATCTATGTCATAATGGATCTGTTTTACCTTTTTTTTAACGTCTGTTATATCATAAACCGAATACTTTGATTTAAATATTGAATATTGTTTACCATCTTATAACTTTGAGGTTATGATTAATCCTACACCTTTATTAATAAACGGTACCAGAAACTGGCACATACTTTCTCACAAACATATTTAAATTTTTAAACAGATTCACTGTGACTTCATAATTGTATTAAAGTAGGAGAGGGGATACATTAAAGTAGGAGAGTAACTAATAAATATTATTATTATTAGCTAGAGAGAAAACTATTAGATCGATTTCGAACAAATTTGCCCCAAACATGTCAATTAGGCCTGCGTAGATAGACGTAAAAAGGTTTTGAAAATTTTGAAAAACAACCCCCTTTTTGGCAAAAAAAAACACCAAAAATCAGTTATTATTATTAGCTAAACGAGAATGTTTAGAAGGGTGCGGGTTTTTTCATATGGTAGGGTACATTAAGGGCTACAAATAGGCCACATTTTATCAAAATCGTTAGAGCTGTTTTTTTGGCCAAAAAATAGGTTATTTTTAAAAAATTGTCAAAACCATTTTTCGTGCATCTATACAGGCCTAATTGACATGTTTGGTGCAAATTTGTTTGAAATCGATCTAATAGTTTTCTCTCTAGCTTAGTATACAGACAGACATTTTGTAAAAACCACTTTTTTGAACTAAGGGGTTCCAAAACGGATATTTCCACAACAATTTTAATATCGATTTTTTCACTACACTTTCTCTATTTATCTATATATATAAAAGCGAAATACCACTCACTCACCCACTCACTGACTCACTCATCACGATTTCTCAAAAACTATAGAACGGATTGAAATTAAATCTGGTTTGTAGCTTCCTCTAGGGCCATAGGTGCTTACTAAGAAAGGGTTTCAAAAAATTCAAAATTTTAGGGGGGTTTGGGGGATCAAAGCTATTAAATCACAATTTCTTCAAAACTACCGAACGGATTGGAATGAAATTTGGTATGTAGCTTCCTCTAGGGCCATAGGTGCTTACTAAGAAAGGGTTTGAAAACATTCGAAATTTTAAGGGAGGTTTGGGGAGATCAAAGTTATTAAATCACGATTTCTTCAAAACTACTCAACGGATTGGAATGAAATTTGGTATGTAGCTTCCTCTAGGGTCATAGGTGCTTACTAAGAAAGGGTATGAAAAATGTCGAAATTTTAGGAGGGGTTTGGGGGGATCAAAGTTACTGAAATCATAATTTCAGATCTTTTATTATTATGACAATAGTGCTTTTATTATTTAAGATCTATATATATAAAAGCCAAATACCACTCACTGACTGACCACTTAAAAAGAATACAACTACGCTAAAAAGACTGAAAATGCCAACCACCACTGGCAACGCCGTACGGGTCAGCTAGTATAATATATAAAATCCAACATTCACTGACTCACTCATCACGAAATCTCAAAAACGTTTACAGATCAGATTTGAAATATATTTTTTTGGATGGTACATATTACATTATACCAAATTTCTAAAGTATACAATATTTGAATGTGTTCCAATATTATATTGTCAAAACACAAATTTATAAAGATTCTATACTTTGAGGCTGATTAGTGCACATTGCCCAATGACTACCCATTATTATATACAATCTAAAAAGTAGTGGTACCAGTATCAGGAATTTTTTTAATTTGTAATCGGGTATTTTCAAAAGTTACATCTCTGAAAAATATTGAGTGTGCTTAAGACCACACGTTGGAAGTGAAAACTTCTATGACCAGTCTATATTTGCAAATTAATATTAAAGAAGTATAAGGATCAATAAATTTAATGCATTACATATATTTGATATAATGTAATAATAATAATAATCTTTATTTCATGAGGCGAAGTTAGGACCATTGTCCTCTCTTCCACTTAACTTCGAACCAAAAATTACATAAAAATTCATATTACAAATAAAAATTATTAAAGAAACAAAACTACAAATAATAATTACTTCTAAAACATAATGTATAAAAACTAAAACTATACACATTTGTTTACTAAGTCAAATTAAACTAAAAGTTAATTATGCTATTCTATAATACATAAACATATACATAATCGCACTTACACTCTCAAACACACACCCGCCTCAAATCCCGCCCGAGCGCTCGAAACTACCCAAAACTGTCGCAGAACAACAACCCAAAGCCTTCTTGAACTGAACACGGTCATTGATGCTTTTTAATATAGTCTATTTTTGAATTATAAATCATCATCATTATTAGTTACATTTCCAATAATAATTGTTTCATTTACATTATTTTCTCTAATGTTATTTTCATTATTTTCTTGGATAATTTCACATATTTCGTTACTATTTGTATTGAATTTAAGGAAAGGCACTATCGGTTTATGGTAACAGAAGTAACAAATATTTTCGATTGAAAACTATCTAAAAATCTCGTAAATTCAGCGTCAATTAATTGTTGTTCCATTCCTACATTAGTAAAATTATAAAACGTAATGGTAATAAATCTCCCGGAATCTTGTGTTACATAGCCATGTTGCCCAATTTATAATTAGTTACACATAAACCTTTTTAATCTCTGCTCTAAATATTTGTTTTACATAACATTAGACGATTATGATTTGTCAGTTTAGAAATATTTATTACACTACATTTAAATACTTGTTGACCCATGATCGCCAAGCATTTTATCTAACTCGTAAAAATGTTCTCCAATAAAAGGCATGAAGTGAGGTTATGTTACGTTGTGATGAGTCAACTCTGACGTCAGCATAGAAGGAAGTGGAATCATATGTTTCGGCCTCGATCTAGGTATCACTGGATATGATTGATCAGCTGATATCGTTCTTTTTTATAGTTTTGATTCATTTTAAGGCAATTATGTTTTATAGAATGCATTAATAATATTAAGAAATGGGGAATGTAATATACATGTTTTCGTACATGTAAATCGAAATAATCTTGTTTTGCTCAAACAATTAATTAAGCATGCATTCTGCTTACTTGATCGGCTGCCATTTTGAATCACGTAAATAAATTACACTTTCCCGACAAAAAGTGATGTCACTGAGAAGTTATTCTAAGATTTTTTACAACAATGTTGTATTAAAATTCAATATAAAAAGTAACAGATTTGTTATTTTGAAGCTTATTTAATACATGCGCAGATGTGGCTGCGTACTAAATATAATTCACGACGTTTCGGATAAATATTTTAAAACATTTATTAATGTTTATGTTGTCAAACATTAGGCTATATTTAAATGTATAACGGGTTTTTCTAATACTATCGGGGCTTCGTGCTAAAATCGTGAAGATAATTCAAAACCGCCTTTTAAATACTTGTAGATACTAAACCCCTCACGTCCAATCTCTCTGCCTTTTTAGACACGACTAATAAATATATCGGTATACATAGTGTCTTTTTTAAATGGGCCACAATTGGTATCTTGTAAACTATAAATCTAACAGCAAACTTTAAATTTTTAGTTTTGTCATTTAATTCTTCTGTATTAACCGTATTTGTTGATTTAAGAAAGTAATTTGTTTGTCTAAAAAATGCTTTATTGGTGTTAAGAGCGTTTTCATTGGTTTAAAACGTTTCCATACAAAAATATATTCCGCTCAGTTAAGATATTTTAAGTTTTAAAACTTCTCTAACTTTTAAACTGTTAGACGTATAAAAAAACACCAAGAACAAAAAAGTCTTAAAATAATTAGTAAAATCCAAAATCGTCATAAAATATAGAGTGTTCTATAAGAAATTCTAAAGTTGACCGCCATATTGGAAAATTGCGGCCATCTACAAAAATTTTAACTACATATTTTGTAATTTCTCCAAAAACAAATTAAGGTTCCCATTTAAAGTTTGCTGTCAGATTTATAGTTTACAAGATAACAATGGTGGTCCATTTAAAAACGACACGTCCTGTATATTTTTATGCGTGTTAAGAACTACAAACATGTATTAGTAAAAATTATGCGATCACACAGTATTTATTTAATTTAGTATGTTATCTTTGAAGTTTACGTTTGTACGTATATATAGACATATATGCTGCTCTGCTAAGCTGAAAGGCAGTATAATTTGCAAACCTAACGTTTCTAGAACTTTAAAACTTTAAATCCAGTGTGAAACTTATTGAACTCGATTGTAGATAACTCATAGCACAGAGGATATAAGTAATACCAGAGTGCTCGAAGGATAGGGAAATGTGTTTCGCCTTTACTGAAGGGCTGGTGTAGCGTCGGAACAGAGCTTAGTGGCCAAGAGGCTAGCGACGTTGCCGCTTTGAACAGTGTGTGAGAGAGAGAGGAGATGGACAGCTGATGCACGCACGCTAAACACTACGGCGACAAAAAAGGATACTGGGCCGGGTCCGGGTGTTGGCTGCACGACTTGGCAACGTTAGCTAGCTAACATCGCTTGTCGCGCTCTGCAGCGGCCAGCTAACATATTAACGAAATTACCGAAACACATCTTCCTATCCTTCGAACACTCTGGGTATTATATCCTCTGTGCTCATAGTCGAGTTCGTATATGAAGTTCTTCTTTAGAATATTCATGAATTATTAAAATGTACCCTACTATGTCGTAGTTATAGTCAGATGTTGATGAACTCAATGAAACTATTACTATTTTGTATTTAATGTGCGTATGTTAAAACTAAAAGACCAAGCTGAAATCTGATAAATATTTGTATAAGCTATTTAGATGTATGCGTATGCTTTTTGCAATTTTTAAATAGGGACTGATTTTTTTCAAACACAAAATCTGTAAACGTATTTTTAATTACTAATCCGTCTAGTAAAGTAAAAACTATGACCGTCTTGTCGTGTTACAGGTCTTTTCGCATATCCAAAATTAGATTATTATTGCAATAATATGCGTCAGCCTTGAATAAACTTATGATACCAAAACATGACTTTTCATAGACAACTATATTATACATTCTGCAAATACCCACTAAGTGCCGTGTCTACCAAGGGCGGTATAAACACGCCGAAACCCACGGAATGACCCGTTTGGAGCTTTGCCATCTTCAAGGGGAAATTTACGCACAATATTCCAATCAGAGCGAATCGGTGTGTTTGTAATTTATATTTTAGATCGTAATAATTTTTAAACTTTTTATACGATTGTACAGATGTTTGGCCCAAGGAGAAGGATACATTTAGATCCGCCAGAAATCATATTTTCCTAAATATAAGGCTATGTGAACTGACAACTATTATTGATTTAATTAGGCTGCAGACAACGGAACTCGCACAAAAATAGTGTCATGTTTAGAATCTACAGACATTAGAGTTCCTATATATATATATATATATATATATGAGTTCAATTTTTACAATTTTTGTTCATCTGAAAGGTCGATCAAATAATAATTATTGTGAAAAGTTTAAAGGCAGTAGTGCTCTGGAAACATTACCCAGCTGATTTCATAGAAAAAGAATTTAAATCTACTTTAAGAACTAAAGGCTCTACAGACCTTAAACACCCACGTGAAAGAATGATTTCCAATCTAAGACACATTATTATTTGTGTGAAACATTATAAAACATCAATCAAATTACAAAACTGCACTTTAATTAAATCGCATTGACCCGAGTTGAGTTTTTAGAATTTTTAAGAGTATTTACTAATTCTATAGCCTCGAGCCTCTATTAAAAATTCGTTTGAAGTTTTAGCAGTCCTGGCACTTTAATAATCCTTGGATATTAAATGGGTAAACTATCGATAAAGGTCATATTCAGTAATTCATAATTACTTGTTTGAAAAGTTTGCGATACGAAAATGTTTCTTTTAAAATTGTTTGCCTTTATTCATTATTACAGAAACAAAATTGAAATTTTATTTCCAAATATCTGTAGAAAAAACCAATGAAATATTTAATTTAAGAATATCCAAATTCAAGAAATTTTTTTAAAGTTATAAAGTGATTTTGATATACAAAAACAATAACCGTTAATATTTTAAACTTTTACATTGTGTTCATGGGTTCTTTTGCTTTACCGGAACAAACCACAAGTTTGGTTGTGATTAGCATACAAATAAGTTGTGAACAACATAAATTCAAATACTATCGTATCGTTATGGAAAGCCAAGTGTCAGACTCATCTCGTTATGGAAAGCCAAGTCTCAGTATTGGCTTATTTTGGAAAGCCAAGTCTCAGTATTGTATCGTTATGGAAAGTCAAGTCTCAGTATTGTATCGTTATGGAAAGACAAGTCTCAGTCTCTTCTTGTTATGTAAAGTCAAGTCTCAGTATTGTCTCGTTATGGAAATCCAAGTCTCAGTCTCGTCTCGTTATGGAAAACCAAGTCTCAGTCTCGTCTCGTTATGGAAAGC
>JAGFPH010002212.1:41485-58855 GCA_018207615.1 Philaenus spumarius
AAAAATCACAGGAAGATTAATTAGATACACATCAGAAATACATAATTTAAAAACAACAGACTTTATCTAGGCCTACCTAACTATGCTGACAGGAGTTTTCAACTCGGTAAATGTGTGCAATTAAAGGATTATAAAACTGTATGCAAATTTGTTAAAATTTTGTATTTATATACTTTATTATTTATTTAAAGAAAGATAAAAATATTATTTTTTTAATTGCTTTTTATTTGATATTGATAGATCAAATGATTTAGAAGTTATTAATGTTATAGTGAATTATGAATAATGGAATTGTTTAAATGTTATACGAAGATGTACGAATGTTTCCGAAGTTAAACGAATGGGTATCTTCTTTAAATTTGTATGAACGAATATATTGACGATAAAAGGTTGTATTTGTATACATTTTATAACCTCAAAGCAAATGTTATAACGTATTATAGCATACGTTAGTTCTATAAAGGCCCGCGCACACCAAACGCGGGAAGCGGGAGCGACGCGAATTTTCTAATTCCTAGAAATTTAGTCGCGGGAACTGTTCGCGCGGGATCTTAGGTGACGCACACCCAACGCGGGATGTTTCGCGGCGAACTCAGTCGGTAAGGTGACAGTGTTGTGGTCAGTTGTACTTACCTTCTCATCGTTCGTCGCTCGCCATGTCATCTGATGAAGAAGAGGCTTTGTTGCTGTTCGCCTTGGCTGAGGATGAAATTCATAAGAAGACGTGGGTACACGCTATAAATAAGAAAAGAGAACAGTATGGGAAATATCACACCCTGATAACGCATCTCCGAATGGATGAAAAAAGGTTTTACATTTACTTTCGTATGACACCAACCTGCTTTGATGAACTACTTGGTTAATCAGCGATGATATTGAGAAGAAAAACAATTTTACATTTTACATCAATAATTTTTTTAAGTGCATATATGAATTCTTTAAACCTTTCTCTACAAAAAAGGTACAGAACACTTTTGGATTGGGATAGAATTACTATTTTTGGCGAATTGTTAAACATATGTACCAGTGAGTAGCTGTGTACATTTAATTCATTGATCAAAACAATTAGAATTACAATCAAGAGTAAACACTTTCAACCTAAAAAATACAAAAGCACCATAACAGCACTGAACACATACCAAGGTGAATCCAAGGGGATGTTAAAAATTTACCAAAAGAAATAGCTGTAAACACGTACTCACCAGGTACCTTCAACTCTTTCCCAATCTCGTCCCAAATCCGGTCTTTCTTCTTGATGTTTTTGTAGTCCTTATTATTTAAGTCATAAAGGACTGGATACGTGTACACACACTCTAACAACATTTCTGTTAAATTACTCATAGTTACTCTAAACACACGTCTACACAATCAAAGCACAAAGCACTGCCTACCGAGTACGAGTAGACACCTGTTGTGTGACTAGTGACTGTACGGTTCCCGCTCTAGTCGCGCGGGAAAACGCTGCATGCAGCGAACCAGGCGGGACGACGCTGCGTAACGATCCCGCACATGATCCCGCGCGAACGATTCGCGTTTGGTGTGCGTTATCTCATATCCCGCCGTTGTTTTACAATCCCGCGCGGGAACTTCCTAGAACTACATTCGCGTCGCTCCCGCTTCCCGCGTTTGGTGTGCGCGGGCCTTAACTCATATTAAAAAATTCAACTTTACAAGAAATTATATTGATTGAAGTTGTAAATATAACCCCAAAGTATAATCTATACTGGGTTTTGTTTAAGTATTACAGATGATGGGTGAAAACAGCTGTTATATTATATGTCACTCACGTACGGACGTACACTCGCTTTTATATGAGTTGATTGTCCATATGTAGACTGTTCACGTTTGCTTTGAAGTAAGCTTCGAAATAAAATACAATGAAAGATTTTTTCTGCCCGGTCGACATTTGAAAATAATTTCACCCCCGTTGCGGCCTTGTAGCTAAGAGGTTAGCGTACCCAACTCCCCTGATTTTTGTGTAGTTAATATATTAAAACGTCAATATTCATGAGATGATAACCCATCGGTAAACGATGACATCACACCAACACAGAATAAAACAACTCTTGTGTTTTACACTATAACACTCATGCAACAATGAGGGCGCATATTAGTTTACAGTAAAATTTTTATTAAAAAGTACTATTTTAAAATGTTTCCTTAGATAGCAAACTGAGTAGGGTATGCTGATATATAGACTAAAATTGTGTTTTCTACATATCTCCTTTCAATTCAGACCATTTTTTTCTACAGAGCCACACATATCATTTAAAACACGATTATAAAATCTATTTTATTCAATTCATTGCATGAGTACAGATATATAGTTTCAGGGTGACTCATAAATATTCATTACCTTTTCTTCACTGCTATATTAACCAAGTATGTTCCTGTAAATAATAATTGCTTAATTTCGCGTTAACCATTGTTCAATCATAGTTACTAGCAACAATCGCCTTCTATAATAAGACAACTTTCATCCTAATTATTTACTTCAAGAAATTAAATGATTTGTTTGTAAACTTGTCTCAGTTACTACCTCATTTAACCTACTATAGAATATGACTTATCGGCGTCAACTTATTTAAGTAATTAGGCCTACATGATCGGTTTGTAATAAACAACCTCAAGAAACCAAAGTAATATTGCGTCGACGTGTGTGTCATTGTATTATCCAACAGGCAGTGAACCAGGATTTACTCGCCCACCCTAATCGATGGAGATGCTTCATTAGCATATAAATTCAGCGTGGTTTTATATTGTTCCCTTGTTTGAATTATAGATTGGAATTTAATTACTGACGATGTTTACAGTTAATAATTAATTATAAGTTTAACCTTGAGCGTTGTCATATTAGTTATGGAAAAGTTCCAATATCGAATCTTCTTGTTTATAGGTTAGGTTAGTGTAACCGCTGAGAAAATATCATGTACCCAGAGTACTCACATCCATACTAAACAATGTTAAGGAAAAATATTTAAATTTAAAGACACCCGTATAGCGTGCTATTCTTAACTACAGATGAGATGTGTTGCCGACTTAACGGTAGGATGAGGGATTTCCACTCGAGTAGTCGTTCAACGTGGCAAGAAGGATAGACTCAATCGCGTTACACTTTTCTTATTTCACAATCAGATTTCTGATTTATTTGTTACAAATGGCTTTTATACGTGATGTAATCAATTGAATAGTTTTTACCAGACTATCCTGTTCGGTCATAAGTTCTACGAAGAATAATACACAGTAGGCCTAAACAAGTTTGGAAAACATAACTAATCATTTAGTTATGAGATAAGCACCGATCATGGTTCCCAGAACACGTAAATCCAACAACCGGAAGCACGTTTTTTGACCGAAAATAACTATTTTTTTAGATTTTTCCTACGAGAATTGATTTGTTTTTGAGTTTTTTCTACAAATATAAATGTAGGATGTTATTCTGCACATTTTGTTTTTTTACGCGACCTTATAGCTCGCTTCGTTCCCCCAAAATCGATCAAAACGTAAAATACCATAGAAGTACCCGGTTCAAAGCCATGTGGTGGATTCTACCGTGGGGTTGGCGTGCGAAGCACGCAATGCTTTGTGTGTTGAAGATACTCCCAATTCGGGGGTTGGCGTGCGATTCACGCAATGCTTTGTGTGTTGAAGATACTCCCAATACGGGGGTTGGCGTGCGAAGCACGCAATGCTTTGTGTACTGGAGATAATCCCAATATGAGGAAGGACGTGCCAACCATTTTGCAGCTATTCAGCACCGTCGTGAATAGACCTATTTCCCAAATTGTTGGTTGAAACCCTAAAACATATGCCTATAAACTTAATTATGGAAATATGCTCAACTCACGTCACCGGTTCAGCAGCGTGGTCGAATTATTTTATTTTATTTAGTTGTGGTGACAAGCATAGGAGAGGTGTTTATGTAAGTTTCACCTTTTACGATGGCAAATATTATAACAAACTAAAGTTGTATGTATATATCTAGGGTTAAATCTATTTTATCAATGAAACATTAGACGAACTTGATATGACGCATTAATGTCACAGAGGCGAGATGTCCCCTAACATTGTTAGTTTGTGTGCACTATAAATGTTTCATTGTTGCATTTAACTGTTATTTATGTGACATGTACAATCAAAGAGTTTATGTTTTATTTAAATTCAGTGTCGAGTAACATAAAAATGTGACTCAACTCAATTAGTATTCTGTGGTAATGAAATATTTAGCCAAAAAGCATAAATATACATTCGAACTATTTAAAAACACTGTAATTGGTTAATAAAGGTATTTATTATTTACTTCGTACATTTATGCACGTACCAGTTGAGTGTAGGCTAAAAGAAACTTTAAAATATTGAAACAATCTTGGACAATGTATTGGCCTGTATAAAAATGGCTCTAGAAAGTAATTCTAGAATGTAGCCTATTCTTGAACCTAGTCAGGACAGATCAAAAATAATTTCATTTATCAAAACGTTGAAACTAGTTTGGAAGAATCTGAGTTTTTACAGACGATAGAAATTTATTTTCTCAAAAGCCCCTACTTCTCCTTCTTGTGCTCCCTCCCACCTCCAAAGTTCAATTGCAGAACTTTCATCAATCTCACAGACTGGTTTGTTCTTCATTAACGGCATTAAATAATAAGTTTTATTTAGAGTATTTTATTTCAAAATTTATATTTGGCATGCTAAAAAGTGTATATAAGTGTAGTTGTTTAATAAGATAAATTTACTTTTACTTTGCTATTCTTTGAAAATTAATAGTTAAGTGTCTTCCAATCTGATAAAGACTTTTTTTTAATTCTAAAGAATACAAAATTCTTAAATAATGCATAATACCCTTAATAACCATAAATAGGGATTCCTATAAGTAAAATGGGGTGGGGGGGCCATATTTCATAATGAAACATTAAGTACTACCTCTGGTTTTAACTAAAAAATCGTTTGATTTTTCCATTAGGTTCAAGGCCACCGAGAGCCACTCTAGGCCCCGTGGCAAAATATTGGCAAGGGCCCCTCCCAGTATTACTTTAGGCTATAATGTAATGGAATTTTAACCAACAAACTCTTAATTTTCTACTACATAATGGCGTACTTACTAACTTAGGTACTAAACACGTAAAGTACCTTAAATTGCAGCAGTTATGATTTTAAGGGTGTGCAATACCAGGACGAAACAGTTCCATACAATCCTGTTCAATATAACTTATCCTTCATAAAATTTTGAAGATAATCTTTTGTAATTTGGAGGAAATTATTCATAAATATCTAAATTATAATTCGTAGATAACAACAATTGTAAATTATACATTTTGAGTAAAGATATACGCTTATAAACATGACGAAAAACATGGTTTCCAGCCGAGCCTCTTGATAGCAATAAAACATCGGGACGAATTTTGTTACCTACTAACTACATTGGAGCTTTCTGCTAATTTAAATGTTGTACGCACGTGGAGCAAACTAAAAATAAGACCGGCGTTAGTAAAAACGTAAGTGTACCCAGCGATATTCTAACCACGCTCGAGCGCTTTACCAATGCAATAGCATAGGCCAGCCATCTCAAGGTTGGCTCCGTTCTCTGGATTCGATGCTTTTACTCGAGTGGTATTGCTCACCCTTAACCAATAATTGCTGTAGCTATTGAGACATTAACATTATTTTCATCTTTGATAGCGCACTTAACAACCCTTAACTGCTTAAAATGTTTGTGAAAGTGTAAAACATAAACACCCTTAGGAAATATGAGTAAAAGTAGAAACAAGCGGTCATACAGTACAGTATTTATGTCAGAAGCGCAACTACCACAACGAAGTGAAGAAAGTATGCCTAAGCTTTGAAAACGAAACGAAAGTGCGCATTGCTATATTGGTGATCTCGTCCTAATATATTGTTTTCGTTCACATAATTCTTAATTTTAAATATTTATACTTTCAATTTGTTAAATTCTTAATAAATAAGAACTACGCATTAAGTTTTGTGAAAGTTACTATGATACATTTGTGGTTTTGAATTGAAGCTGTAGCAAGTAATACTTCGATGTCGTCCCTCAAAATATATGGCGGGACTAGTAATTGTGGTGGCCGAGGCAACTACGGCTCTCTTGCGGGAACATGAAAATAATTAAACGAACGTTAAATTTGATCATAAACCTTGTTATTGAAATAGTGACAACTTCACACAAACATTAATAACTCATTAAGTATTCAAGTTACAGAACAGACATTTTAAAATAACTAGGGGAGACCTCTGCGTGCTCCGCACGCCAATCCCCGGTGCGACCTTCTAAAAACATATGTTATGTTTTATTTATAATGAAAGTGTAGGATTAATAATAGCCTCAAAGCCTCAAAAGTAAGATGGTAAATAATGTTAAATGTTCAAATCAAATTATTTCTTATATTTTATAACAGCAGTACCGTAATAATAAAGGTTAAAAGAACCAGTAAGGCTCAGGTCTACACTTAATCAAAAACCTAACAAAAAAGTTATAAATAATAACCTCAAAACTAAGATGGTAAATAATGTTAAATGTTCAAAACAAATTAGTTCGTAAATTTTATAATTTGAATAAATAATTCATTTCCTCCCTTATAAAAATCAATATTTACTTCCACAAAGCAGCTGTAGGCCTATTAGTTAGTTTCTTATTATAAACAGCTGTTTTGTATTAAAATGTTTTTATAACCTTCTGAATACTGTAATCATCGTTATTTACATCCACGAAATCAGCTGGATTAATTTGTTTCTTATTATAAACAGCTGTTTTGTATAGAAATGGTTTTTAAATATTTTCCATGTTAATCTTATGGAGAAAACCCGACCTTTGAGATTAGCTCACGCCATTAAGGATAAGAATTTTTGACATCTAAAACCTTATTGAAAAACTATGAAATGAGACGAATTTTTTGAAATCTCAAACATTAAAATTGGTCCAGAAATAAGGGAGGAGTTGTGTTTACAAAAAACGGCTTCACGTATTATATATAAAGATATTGAAAACAGTACAGGCACTGATTACAGAAACGTCAAATTGTATCAATATTTTCTATTTAGTAAAATATAAAGCCAAACGTTTCAAAAAAGATAGTAAAAACTGTGTTATTTAAGTGATGTAATACTTATCCCTAGAAATGAACACATAGCCTAAATATTATGTTTGAACCACTAACTGTAAGTAAGGAACAACAAGACAAATAAAATTATGTACGGTAATTACAATGTACTATATTTTTTAAACATTATTTGTGTAAAAAACTCAGAGATCTATAAATAATCCGATAGTAATTCATAAAAAACGTTCTTGATAGCTATATGAATGCCACTGATAGAATACGTAGATGAAAATGTCTCTGTTGTAGTTGTAATGCGTTATGTAAAGCTGCAAAAATGATTGTTACAGTTAGTTGAAGTTTGTTTTCATAGATGGCGATAGTTATTAATCTCTTTTAGCTTTGGTTTCCCTCCATTTTGGTTCAGACGTGATAAATAAACACATACATACAAACTTTTTTCTCCTTTTAGTCCAGTCAATCAATGACTAAAAGAAGAGTGTAGAGAACATGGAGAGGGGGAAGCATTTGACTTTGGAAATTTAAGGTCTGCAGACACGGAAACCATCTTGAATTTAAACTCCCGTAAGAGCAATGTTAAACTGGTAATGATGTTACTGGACTGGAGTAATAATGATCTTTGATCATAAAATATTCTGAGTATGTAGTTTTAAAGGTTAGGACAGTCTGAATTTGGATATCTTTTAGTTTTTAAAATGAGTTTGTAACTAAATTTTTTCTTGTACTTAATTAACTCAAAATCAAATTTTGTGATTTTTCTTATTCAATAATGCAAATATCAAAAATGTAAAAAGATCACCACATTCGAAGTTTAATTACCTTTCAAATAAATGTCATCTCAATAATTTTTGATAATTTATGACGAAAACATCCACGTTATTGTGGAAGCATGTATGATACGAATTTGAGTTCCTACTCGAGTATTTAGCCCATCACATCAACTTGTTGCTCGCGGAGGAATATTTGAAAAATAATATATTCGTGAACGTTGAATGTCTGAGAGGAAGCTGTGTTTAGTAACACATATTATCATACATTGTCACGCATGCACATTTCAGTACGCGTGCAGTCAGCGTTACCTCTGTAACCCTCTACTTCCTTCCGCCTTTATGAAGCTATCATATATTTGCTAGTGGCAGAATGAAAAGTAGCAAACTAAATCCTAAGTAGTGTACAGCTCTGCCACTTGGAGAGCTGCGGTCAACTCAGAAATATTTTTCACTTTTGCCGAAAAGTCTCCGCCCATACCCCTGCCGCTCCATGGGGGAGGGGGAGAGTCCCCTTTTTTAGGTTTTTCACTTATAATTTGAAAACGGTGAATCGTACGGAAAATGTTGTACTTTTACAAAATTAAAGCTGATAATATTTCCTTCAAGAATATATTTATTCATTTTTTCGTATCTGTTATAGTTTTTTGGAAATATTCGCTAAGAAAAGTAAAAAATTTCAGGACAATAGATTTTCGTCTCACGTTTTTCGTCAATCTTTTTTTATCTTTTTAAAACCTCGACCTTTCTTTTTAAAGAAAAATCGACCAAAAGGAAGTTGTAGAAAATGTTATTTCCTTCAAACCTATAATATAGGTTTATATATATATATAAAATATATTATAGTAAATATATTATAATCTTTTACTAATTTATCTTCAACAATTCAAAAGTTATAATTTGAAGTTTTCTGCTAAATTTCGTGATTTTCTGTACAATTCTGTATTTTGGTTATTTTCGTTAGGTAGTATATTGTCTATTTATGATAAGTGTTCATTATCACGTATATGTTTTTTACTTTCTCACTATACTATATAAAAGTACTGTATAGTGATCACACAAAAAATCGATGTTGAGATTTTTGTGGAAAATCCGTTTTGGGATCCCCCTGAGTCCAAAAAAGTGGTTTTTGCAAAATGTCTGTCTGTATGTCTGTCTGTATGTATGTATGTATGTATGTATGTATGTATGTATACAAAGCTAGAGCGAAAACTATTCGATCGATTTCAAACAAATTTGTACCAGACATGTCAAATAGGCCTGTATAGATGCACGAAAAACGGTTTTGAAATTTTTTGAAAAACAACCTCCTTTTTGGCAAAAAAACCCCCAAAAAATCTGTTATTATTTTTTTATAAAAAAACGGCTCTAACGGTTTTGATAAAATTTGGCTTAGCCTTTAATGTACCCTACCATATGCAAAAAACAGCATCTTTCTAAAAATTATCGTTTAGCTAATAATAATAACTGATTTTTTGGGGTTTTTTGGCCATAAACGGGGTTGTTTTTCAAAATTTTTCAAAACCTTTTTTCGTGCATCTATACATTCCTGATTGACATGTTTGGTGCAAATTTGTTCGAAATCGATCTAATAGTTTTCTCTCTAGCCAATAATAATAATATTTATTAGTTAATCTCCTACTTTAATAAAAAATCACGTCTCCTACCCCACCCTACAAGTCACAGTGAATCTGTTTAATAATTTAAATATGTTTATGAGATAGTATGTGCCAGTTCCTGTTACCGTTTTTTTTATAAAGAAAGAATATATTATTATGTTAAGTTTTGCAATGTTTATTGTATTTTAAAATTACCAATGATTTGACTTTCCAATGAGTTTTTATCTTATTATTAATTAAATTGTGTATATATTAAATTAAACAATTGTAAATAATGTAAGTGATTTTAGTGAATGAAAGTGATGTGAAAATTGGTTTATTAATATTACAAAAATGCAAAGGATTGTCACGGGGAAAACTAGACCTTTCGTCAGTACGGACTGGTGGGTGACTTTGGTGTTCCTGGCAGCTTCCCTTTGGTAAAAAAGTGGTCGTCGACTGACCTCTTCCCATCAGTAACCCCTTATTGACCCTTAATTATCTCCCATTTATGATGGGAAGAGTTTTTGTGCTGGAGGTCTTTCCTTTGTCCTCTCCTGATTCTCATCTTGTGCCGAGTAAAGTTGTGTTATAGGTTTGTTTAAACGTTCAAGTTGGTTTTAATTAAATATTCAAGTTGTAGTTAAATTTAAATTAAACATTTAAGTTGGGTTTTATTTTAAATATTTCGCGCATGCTTTCATCGTTCGTAAAGAGTAAAGTGTTTTGTGTGCGGTGGTATAGCAATATATTTTGTAATTGGAGTTTCGTATTTTAGTCAGTATACTTTGTCGATAGTATCTTTAAAAAAACACACGACAATAAACTCCTTCCCTTCTTTACGTTGCAACAGTAAAGTGTAATGTAACATTAATCAAATATCCGGTGTAAAACGTTATTTCCGCCGAGTTACTCTCTCCTCGGCAGTTTCGGAGTTAATCTATTCAACTTTGTAACCCTACGCCGCCGGCTTTGGTAGTCAGCACACCGACTCTTGTTTAGGCGTAAATACTTCAAGTTTCCGAATCATTTTTATAATGTATATTACTTGTCTAAAGATTTTGAACAAATTATAACTGGTGTTCTAGACTAAAATCGAACAATACAAATTAATTACCAATCAGAAGATCAAATATTTTACTATTTACTCTTTTTAAGACAAAAAATAGTCTATAAGTGGCGTAACAAACGATCATACCTACTTCAAAATTCTTTATCTGGCAATCTAGTTGAGATACTTTTCCATTCCGGATGCCACTACACTCGATTCCACGTTCACCGTGCAGTACAGATCTTACGGGAGAATAGACATGCTACTACCATTACAGGGAACGTCTCGTTTATTGTCATGCGGGTTGCGTCAACTCTCCGAGCGTTGCATGGGAGTTGATGGTTTTTAGTTGGCTAGTATAGCTGAAACTGTCGTATGGATAACATGGTTTATGGACGCTCTGTACTGCACGGTGAACGTGGAATCGAGTGTAGAATTAGCCCTATTCGATTATCGGGGACACTAAACTGCCCCTCTCATTAAAGAGGACCAAGAAGGGTCGCCTCACCAGACCAGAAATGCTGAAATTGCCCCAACTTTCTACCTGATAGGTACGGGATATTTCCCTCCGAATAGTTTCATAGTCCCTTGCTGCAGCGTGCCAACTGATTGGAACGCATACCAATACAAATTAGGATAGGTTAAGTTGGTTTGGTTTAGAAGACTGTATTCACTGACAGGACGCAGTTTGTGGCATTGTGGATTAAATTTTGTGTTTTAGTGTTGTTATACAGTTTAGTGTATTCAAATTTGTGATAAGTGATTTATAATACCGTAACAGAGTTGGTAGAAAACAGGGGGGCAAAGAAAAGAAAAATCAGTGGTAGGGTGACGGAAAGATGTCATGAAAAGCG
This sequence comes from Philaenus spumarius, assembly GCA_018207615.1. Taxonomy (NCBI): domain Eukaryota; kingdom Metazoa; phylum Arthropoda; class Insecta; order Hemiptera; family Aphrophoridae; genus Philaenus; species Philaenus spumarius. The sequence goes on from JAGFPH010002212.1 coordinate 52,829, forward strand.
ACCCATGTGCTTGGTAAAGACTGAAAGTGCCGACTTACTATTCGGAGGGAAATATCCCCCGTACACAGGTCAGTTAGAAAGTTGGGCAATTTCGGCATTTCTGGTCTGGCGAGGCGACCCTTCTTGATCCTCTTTAATGAGCGGGGCAGTTTCAACGTTTCAAAAGTACCTAAAATGACGGGGCAGTTTCACTACGCCCCGATTATCATAAGTAACTCGGAAGAGACAATAACTAAAAATCCCATTTCTTATGGGAAACCTTTGTTAGATTGATTTATCTTGCGGTTCAGCAATGGTTCGAATACGTAGAACCTCAATAATTATCCCAGGTAACTGGGACTGGGTACACATCGGATAATGAGATAGGCTGTAAGAAAACCTCCAGCAGCATTTATACCTGCGTCTACATAGGCTAATTTGGAGCCATGCGAATATCAAAATATTTTTATTTGGCTTTAAATAATTTTAATTAACAATGAAGGTTTCGTACTGTACTCAAATGAGAGCGTCGAATACCGTAGGTTACTGTATAAATGCAATAATTTAATGAGACATTATTTTTGTTCTTAAAAATATACAAATAAAATCCTTATATGTTTATATATGAATCCTTATATGATTCTTTGTTGTGCTTAAGTTTTGGATTTTTTACTTTCCAGAAAAGACGTTTATAACTCTGGAACTTCTACTTCGTTTTCAATTATAATTCGCATTTACACGATTATACCAACTTTCTCACTGACGAACTATTTACTAAACTTTCCTGTCAGAACTTAGATGGATCACCTGATTATACTGGTGATTTCTATTATACTTTCCAGGGATACAATTTTGAATACAGGGATTTTTGAATAACAGAAAAAGCATCCGACGACGCCAACGCTTCAGTCTATAGCCGTATGTAAACAGTGCAATTTCTTGCCGCTGAGCGCTTTGATATTGCTTCATTTCAAACCATTTTATAAATCCATCTTTTGTAATTGAGTGCTGAAAATAAAACTGAATATTCTTTATAAAATTACGGATCTGACTTGCGTTTTACTTTTAATTATAAATTGTTTATTGTGTAAAGAAAATCTCCTAAAAAACAACTTTGTTGTAAAAACTTGCTCGCCAAAAAAACCCTCAGCCGCAAAATGGGTTGATATCCGTTTTGCCCGCCAAAGTAGAATGGTTATTACTTAGCACCTCGCTCTTGGATGTGCATATAGAAACCTAACCCCTACCCTAACCATCCCCACTTATGCGTTTCCAGTTTTGTTGCTAAGATAATATAATGGCTCATTGAATTTAACTTTAAATTATCACCACTATATGATATAATTCTTTGAAGCCTTGCAAAAAACTCCCGCCAACAGCGATGAAAGAAGCGAAAATCTCTCAGCAGGTGAAACAGAGCAAGTTTAAATGAAACCAATGACAAAGAATGGGTGAAAGGGGGTTGGTAGAAGGAAACAGGGCACTGGAAACACACAATGCAAGGAAAACATAGGAAACTTAAATGAAACCGGGGATAAAGTGATGGTTGCAGGGGGTTGTGGGGGAAGGAGGCAGGGAAATGGAAACGCATAAGTTGGGATGGTTAGGGTAGGGGTTAGGTTTCTATATGCACATCCAAGAGCGAGGTGCCAAGTAATAACCCTTCTACTTTGGCGGGCAAAACGGATATCAACCCTTTTTGCGGCTGAGGGTTTTTTTTGGCGGGCTAGTTTTTACAACAAAGTTGTTTTTTAGGAGATATCACATCTTTTTGCATTGATAGTTTTATGATGGTTTCTGATACCATTCCCCTATCCAATGAAGTTCAATTAAAAGGTCGGATTTCCTATCATTTCAACATTTTTGTTAATTTATTTCTCTTTTTTCATCTTTTTTTAAGACGAAAAACCTGTGTTGTTATGAATTTTTGTATACTTGTATTTTTGTTACTGTTATTTTATCTAAGTTTCTAATAGTAGGCTACACATTTTTCCTAATAAAATCTGACAATGAAAATTGTATTGTTTTTTCTATATTTTAAAATATATTTTATAATGAGCTAGAATGCATAGAATAGGTGGGCGATTTGTGTCTTGACATGATTATTAAAACTATGATTATTTTATTATTGTAACGTCGTGTTAAACCCATGTTTAACACGACGTTACAAATCACATCGTGTTCTGGGGACCATGATCAGTGCTCACTTACTACACCCAACATTATTAATATTGCATTGCCATAGGTCCTTGATAAGTTTGCAAAGTTTAAAATGTATCAGACGTTTTGAAGGGGGTGAAAATCACGTCGTGTTCTGGGGACTATGATCAGTGCTCACTTACTACACCCAACAAAATTAATATTGCATTGTCATCGGACCTTGATAAGTGTGCAAAGTTTAAAATCAATCAGACGTTTTGAAGGGGGTGAAAATCACGTCGTGTTCTAAGGACCATGATCAGTGCTCACTTACTACACGCAACAAAATTAATATAGCATTGTCATCGATCCTTGATATGTGTGCAAAGTTTAAAATCAATCAGACGTTTTAAAGGGGGTGAAAATCACTTCGTGTTCTGGGGACTATGATCAGTGCTCACTTACTACACCCTACATTATTAATATTGCATTGCCATAGGTCCTTCATAAGTGTGCAAAGTTTCAAATCAATCAGACGTTTTGAAGGGGGTGAAAATCACGTCGTGTTCTGGGGACCATGATCAGTGCTCACTTACTACACCCAACAAAATTTATAAAATTAATATTGCTTTGTCATCGGTCCTTGATAAGTGTGCAAAGTTTAAAATCAAATCCAACGTTTTGAAGTATAGGATTTATTATAAAAGAAACAAATTTTACCCCTTGGGGGAGGGTGTAGGGAGGGGGTGGGGGTGACAAAATGCACAAAAGGCACCTCCTTGGAGCCTAACGAATCTATGGTTAAAATTTCAGCTCGATCCGTTAAGTCTACGAGGCTATAGCCCTGTCAAAGAAAGAGAAGGAGAAGGAGAAAATCGTGAAAAAAGTCGATTTTTAAAGTTCTATAGCTCCGACACCTGATGGTCCCAAGAGTTGACATTTGTTATACGTCCGCACGGGCCACTCGAGAATGAGTGTATGAAAAATCAACCCTCAAGGACTCCATGGGGCTGAGCTACGGGTGGGTGAAAACCCCTACTTGTGTTGTCGTGTAAACAGTGTCTTGGTCGCTTTTTCGAGTTTTCGCTTTTTATGGCGGGCGGGACGCTCTCGCGTCCCTAGATAGTTCAAATTTGGTACTTCAAAAATGTCAATTACGTGACAAATTTAAAAAAATGAAAAGCAAAACGGATGCGTATAGTGACTGTGCTTAAAATGAGACCTTGTAAACAATTTTACGATAAAAATGAACGAAATAAATGGTTTGAAATTGAACATTGCTCTTATGGGATAAAAATCCAATGTCCGCCACTACTGCAGACCCTTAATGTTGGTAATACTAAAATTTGAAATATGGCATTTAAATTATAATCTGCCAGAAATTAGAATTGGCATACAAATCTATTATATTACATACTAAACCCCTGCGTGCTCCGCACGCCAACCCCGTTAGAACCTTCTATACACATAATCATGTTACCTTTTCTTTATTTAATACTAGCTGACCCGGCAATGTTTCGCTATTGCTTAATTTGAAACTTTGAAAGACTGTAATTCGTATCCCTGAGGGCCGATGTAAATTATAATGGGATTCTGCTCATTGCTTGATTTACCTAACCTAAAATTATATTCAGTTTTTGATCCAAATCAGTTGTTGATCAAAATCAGCTGTTGATTAAAATCAGCTCTTTTAAAGCTTTTCATACGAACAGCTGTTTCTGATAAAATCAAAAGAAATATTTCTTCTTCTTCCTTAAGATTGACCTTCCATAAGATTAACATTGAAACTTTGAGGGCCACTGGGGCGTAGCCCTAATTTCCTAGGACTTTGGTAAATGGCCTAAAACCTTCCCAGGGTTAACCTGTGTTACTATGCAAAATTTCAAAGGAATCGGATGGACGGTTTGGTAACGCATAAAGGACAAACAGACATACATTGAATTTTATATATATAGATAACACAAATTTTTCGCAAACAATTATGTATTAAATTTAATTACTGATCAATTTTGATGATTTTTTTATTTTGTTTGGAATGAAATGTTCTATAAGGTAGTACCTTAAAAATAAGTTTAAATTCATGTTAGATATGAATTTTTTTTAATTTTTACTTGGAAAAAAAGAATTTTAAATTTTGTTAACTTTATTCTTGAAAATGACACAACAAAAAATATCTAGAACAATTTTGTCCACATAACATAATTTTACACTTAAAAATTAACACAAACGTCAAATTTCATTACATTATATTGAAGAATGACAGAGTTATTAAGTTTTTTTGTAAATTAGGCTAGCTACTACATAACCAGTTCTGCGGATAGTTTTACCTTTGATTATGTATAATCAAGGGTTGTACGTATATAGTCATAAGAATATACACGTCACTAACAAGTGCATGTACTCGCTTCATAATCCCAATTCACAATAAAAATAACTAAAAATTCCAAAACAACACGTACTACAACATAATATATGGGCCATAATCAAAGACAACACACAAATACAGTTATTTACCATCTGACAGATGACAAAAGCACAGTCACGTATAACACAATTATCTTCGTTGTAGTGAACATGGAGGTAACTTTTAACGTAAGTAAAGATCATAGAGGTAAATAGAACAGTTCTTTCTGATTCCATTGGTATATAATAAACATAGATTCAATAATGATTTGTATTTTATATGATTTTTTCTGAACGTCAGAAAATTCGGACGTCGGGATCCAACGTACATACACGCAACGTCCGAAAAATCGGACGTCGGGAGCCAAAGGGTAGGTTTTATAAAGTGCCCTCTGTCGGTGAATAACTGTCCTTGGGTCACATTTTTCATATCTTTTCCCGTCTTTTGAATAATAACTTACTAAATAACATTTTTGAGCGAATGATTGCGTCAGCTGATTTTCATTTTCTTACCACAGAAATTCTTAGTATTTTACAATGATATGTCACAAGATAGGAGTTGCCATTTATAAACTGAAAGTTGCTCGCTTTATCCCCCTTTTCAAAAGGGAAGGCAACATTTTTAACCCCCTTCGAACACAAGAAAAAGTGTTATAATAAGTATTGCAGAGGTTTTACGTAGATATAGCAATCAGTTTAAATAATTATATCGAAGTTTATCACCAGTTATTTTACACTCTGTATATATGTGAATAATTAATTAGTTTAACCTAAACATTACGAAATAATGTGTTCTGATAAACTGTATACAAAAGGGAGATGAATATTGTTTTAAACTTTCACTTGTTTAATTCTATAGATAGGCCTAACCAATATAGAGTCAAAATACCGAAACGCTTTACTTCCATTCCATTGATGGCTACTTACTTATGAATGAACACAGTACACACGCTATCTATCGTTTCTATTCATTATCAAAACTAAACTTAACCGCACACCGGAAAACCCGATGGGGGAAACCTAATCAGTTTATCCGGTAAGTGAAACCACATTCCCCTTTACGATAACAGCTGTTAAACTAATATCGACCGCATCTAATTTTGGAATGTAGGAAAAGTGACATTGGAAAGCGGAATCCGAGATGGTGTGGATTAAACTGTAAGTTGATTACTATTTTTATCCGTGAACTGATTTGATAACCTAGCGACAGGTTTTATAAAATTTCATTTAGAGTTTTTTTATTACAACTTTTACGAACGAGATAAATTTTCTATCACTAAATGAATTGATTTAATGTAGCCTAACCTTCAAATTTAAAACTCATTTTACATAGTGTGAAATTTATTCATAGAATCTATACTAATATTATAAAGAGGAAAAGTTTTTTTTTTATATGTAGGGGGTAATCTCTGGAACTACTAATCAGATTGAAAAAATAGTTTTACTAATAAAAAGCTTTTTTTTATAACCCTGAGTAACAGGCTATAATTCATTACGATCAAAACG
>JAGFPH010002212.1:58865-72049 GCA_018207615.1 Philaenus spumarius
ATTATATAAGCTTAGGATATGGATTTAATTATTTATACTAGTTTTACATTAGCGTAAAAGCACAAACTGCATAAAAAACTATTCCACCGATTTTATTAAATTATCGTTTGAAACACTTTTCAAGCAGGTATACTATACAAATAAAAAAGGTATTGCAGAATACTTATATTATATTATCTATTTTATATTTTAAAAAAATGTTTCTTTGCTCTTTGTTTCTTTGTCCTCTATAAACTCAAAAACTATTCACCCGATTTCGCTAAAATTTCACACTTTATCCATATCATTGCCACAGGAGTGTTTAGACGTTACAATTACTTCTAAGGGGTTGAAATGGGGATGCTTCCCCCATTACAATAATCATAAATTAAACTAACTTCCTACAAACTATAAAGCTAAAATTGTGTAATATTATTTTTAAGGAATAGGCCTATACAAAACTATTTGCAATTTCATCACTTAATTCAAAGGGATGAAATGAAATAACTACCCAAAATTAAATAATAATCCACTTACTTTTCTATATTCTCAAAAATTACTCAACTAATTTGATTAAAATTTCACAATTTACACATATTAGTACCAGGATTGTTTATAGAATATGGTTACTATTATACAAACAAATAGATTTAAATGGAGTAGCTACCCCTATACAATAAATATAAATTTCACTAAATTCCTTACTATAATTATCTTTTAATATTATTCTTTATTGATATAAAAAACAATTCAATTACTTTTGCAATTACTTAAGTCTAACCCAATGAAATGGGATAACTACCCTTAAAATTAAATCAAGCAATAGCGAAGCAATGCCGGGTCCGCTAGTAATTATATAAAAATAACTTTTAGAACAATGTAAATAATAAAATTCCATTTTGTAAAATTAGTTTTATTAATACTTAGGGGAGTCCCACGCCAACTTATTTCATAAATTCTTTATTATTACACCCTAAGATTAATCGTAGACTCTTAGTTAAGATGCTAAACAATATTAAATGCCTAAATATTTTACATGTTACAGTAGTTGTAATACAGTAGTTAAAATAAAGAGTATGATCGACTCGAAAACAAAATCCTAACCTAAACATTAGGAATATAAGCTATTTAATTGTATGAAATCAGCCCTGAATGGAAATGCCACTGATAAATTATAATAGCCTATCTACTTGCCAGTTTTAAATAAGTGATTATTAACACCTTTAACCACAGACTATAGATAGTCTGTGCTTTAACTAACTGAGCTATGTATTTTACAAAGCAATTTTTGAAACTGCTTATAGGCTATTTGCCAACTGCAACTTTATTTCGAGTGATATGTTATGATTAGGCTATCTCTTCTAACTTTTAAGTGACATTAATCCACTACACACTTTAAAAATACTCCGTAAAAATGATATAAATTACTTGTGTAAATGTGAAAACTACTTTAACATTAGCTACACCTGAAAATGCAGACTTTATAGAAACAAAAATTAATAGCATAATTTTTCTTTTCCCTTTAATGCAATTTATAAACTTTTTAATTTAGAAATATCGAATTTGTTAGTCGTCGATCTGGGATACCTTAATTAATTATAATTACATATATTATCGGCTAACATTTAACTGTAGCTAGCATTTTGTTAAAAATTTTAATGATTTTACTTGATTCTTTGTATAATGTGATATATATGGCATAGAAACTAAAATTTCAACCATTGAGTTGCTTGTAGGAATCTCCTTACAGAAAAATTTATTCAAATTAGATTTGTTTGAAACAAAAACTGTACAATTTTTAACGATATACTTATCAAATACACCAATCTTCAAACTAAAGTGAAAAAATACAATGAATAACATTTGATACACTGTAACAATTAAACCATTAATCAATTAATTGATTTTTTAATTCCCTTGGATAAGGTAGAACGAATGTTGGTGTCGATTCCATTTCCCCCCACGGTTGCTCCCGCTAAGTCTGCAACCCGCTTGACTCGGTGACTCATCGCTTCGTAGCCTCAAACATTCAGTAACCATCACCATGTCAGCATTAACGGTTGCTATAACCTCACTTTGCAATGCTGGACACATTCCTCGTTAATAAATAACAACAAAGCCATTATTTATGGCTTTATTGTTATTATCTTTTTGTAAAATTTAGTGTACGTTTAATTTTAGTGTGCGCAAAGTAAATTGTAAACAAGATATCTGAAATTGTATTCTTTTTGAAATGGAATTTTTATTTCTTCTCGAACGTGAAGCAGCTGATCGACGGCTAATAGCCTAGATTTATCAACATAAATTGTTTTATTGGATATCATTAACAGGTAACTTTAAAGTGTTGTATTTTGGTGTTGGTTCCTCTATTTTAAGATTATGGTACTTGTTTTTTTTATTGTTGTTTATTTGAAATCGTTTGACTTACCCTCGTATACGCGTTTAACATGTGAATAATTAATTTTCGTATGCTATTTATAGGCCTATTCCGTAACAGGACTAAATACTTATTTCCGTATTTCTTATGTAAACATTCAAAACTTTCAACTTGTTAGTATTTTTATTAGTATGCTTATTTGATTTTACAAACTGGCAGAGTATCACTATAGTTTTTAGAACACATTGCAGCACACTCCCACATCCCTATTTGAAATCAGTTACAAGAAACCGTCCAAATTTAAAACCGGATATAGAAAGCTCCCAAACTCTGGCACGGTCATACACCTTGTAAGTACGAGTATCATACAGTACCTTGTATTTTTTCTACAGCAGGAAATGAAAAAACAAGTTTTTTTAAAAATTGTGTATTTGTAAAATAATGGCACTAATATGCAAACCATTTTGCTCAATTTGGTTTTGACTGCTTTGCATCATCGTTAACTAAAATTTTGCTGGTCAAATTTCAAAATAAAGTTTGATAAAAAAATGTTAACACTTTTTTAAATATAAATTACAGTTTAATGTAAAATATACTAAAAAAACCTCATGATTGTGTAATTTTATGAATTCGTTTTTCGATTTTTTTATGTCAAATGTTTTGAAACATATGAATTGATATTAATATCGCCAATTTCCACTTCATCGAGGTTAAGAGGTTTAGGCCTAAATTATGGGTTTTTTTTATTGAAATTGTTATCGCCAATTTCCACTTCATCGAGGTTAAAAGGTTTAGGCCTAAATTACTTTTTTTTATTGAAATTATCGCCAATTTTCACTTCATCATTGTTAAGAGGTTTAGGCCTAAATTACGTTTTTTTCATCGGGGAGACATATGATTCAAAGGGGTACATGCTAAATTCAACTATCTGTTTACAATATTCATAAATTTATCTTCCTCTTATACAATTAAAGTTTAAAATATGTTTTCTGAATCGTATAACAGTTTAAATTAAGTTTGTTTTTATAAAGTTTATTGCAACGTCCATCGTTATACCACCTGGACGATTTTCTTCTCCCTGAATTATAATACTAAACAATAGGTGGACGATATTGACACAAATTTGGTACAAATGCGATCAAGTTTATATTGTGATTTCTGACTGTCTGTGATTACATGTAGGCCTATTTACATGTACAACATTAGAGCCTAATTTGTTGTAAACACACATGGTAAGTTGAAGCTGTCCACACCAAAGCTTGAACTAAGGTCTATATTTAGATACTTATGTGTTTGCACGTAGAACCAATCAGGAGAAACCTATGTAGCATGTAATCTGTATTTATACTTTTCTCTTACATGGGTAAATTATATGCATATAGAAAGTCCTATTTTTACATTTATAGCTAAGTTAATATTTAATTATCAGTGGATACAAATGTGTATTTCAGTATAATTAAGTGTTTGTTGTCTTATATGTGTTGCTAAAATATAACTTTTTTTTATCTAAATAACTTTTTTCGGAAAACAGGTAGATTTTTTACGAACGCAACTTAAATACGGCGCAACTTAGGCTTTCTATTGAGAAAGGGAGGGGTGATAATAAGTTTTCATAGAATTTGTCCGTTTATAAAGAGAATGTTAAAAATAAAATGTATATTTCGATAAGTTTGAGAGTTTGTTTACATACTCGAGAGTTTGTTTACAAAAATCTATAGCGAATTATAGAAAGAAAGAAAAGTTATTTTTTAAATTAGCAGTGAAAGATTTTCCTAATACAAAAACTAAAAACCGACGGTAAAATACATTCAGCTTAACATTACTTTTACGGAAAATAGAAAAAGATAGAAAAGATGCAGCCGAAATTATCTGCCTCACCAAAAAATATAGGCTTAAACTAAACAAATAATTATCAAAATATCTATAATATCTTTATATGAATGTTGCGAACTATATTAAAGCGTTTCAATTGCGTTCTTTAGTCAGAGACGTAGAGTCTAGGTATAACCACAGAGAAGGAATATATTCCTTCTCTGTGGTATAACACAAATGTTAACTTTTACTTGAGTTTGATTTCACTTGGTTTGAGAGATAACCTAGCTTTCCCCAAATAGTTTATAAAAATACATTCTCTTTTACATTCTTGAAGGTAGCTCGTTACACAACGCAACTGTAGTTATTATTTTCTTATGTTAAGCTGGTTTACACCTGTTACTAGTCAGAAAGGCTTGTCAAAACTTTCGTGTATGCTTTTATAGATAATCATGTTTATAATACGCTTTTAACACCAGTCAAAATAAGGCTGACTTTACTTCCTACTTTTATTTTTAGCAAAGTATAAAATGTCTTTTTATTTCGAGATAAGCTGTAAATTTAAAATACTTAAAGTATATTCAGTCTAGCTTCTTGAACTGAAAATGTTTAGTTTTAGAATTGCACGAAATGGCAAACCTAATGTTGGAATGTGATAAGTCACAGTACAATGTTACATAAAACTTCAGATTTAATAGTTTTTTAATCAATGATTCATATTTTAACATTTACGTCTTGTTTTTGCATGTAAAATGAAAGCTAAAACAATGTGGTTTCGCCAAGAAATTAATAGAATGCGCCGGTATAAAATGTATATACTTGGATGTTTATTGTTTCACTTCCAAAATGTAATATAATTATTATAGCTAATCATTTGTGTCATAACCAAATAAAAACTGAACTCGTTCGTCATTTTGAATCAGCTGTTAAAAACGAGTCCAGCTCTTATACAGTTGGTTACCAGTGAAAGAACGTAGCTTACGTACCTGAATCGAGAAGGATATTTTGCAGTTTAAATAGCGCATGAAAGTCTGAACGGAACGTAGCGGCGCGGCGTCAAGCTGGTTGAAGCCAAGGGTCGGGTCGGGAAAGGAATTCCGGTTTGCCTTGTCAAGGACCTGCAGCTGCTCAGTTGCCTTCATGTGGGCGTCTAGAGTCTAACACTTGTTCCACTCCCAACCGAATATTTCTTTAATGCTACATAAATCAGTGAAATTGCATTGCACTTGACTTATTGTGCATAACTTGAATAATAGGCTACGACATGAACAACTTTTATGGTCGAAGTTACATTCTCGGTTCAAGTTCATTAGCTTTGTTCCGTCTGTGTAGACAATAATGCCAATAACAGTTTTCCGAAGTTCGGAGCTATGTCAATTTCAGTCAGTGTCGATTGGAGAGTGTAGTTGGCCTATACAACGTGATTGTTGGATCGTAGGCATTAGGCCTATTGCAATATTCGAAATTATCCTTACTTTTTACCGACTTAAAAAAGTGAAATTAAACGCTACAATATTTAACTTTTACCAACATAACGATTGACTTAAAATTTGACAATAATTATAACGGAATCAATTTATGGCTGTTGGGACTTTCCAAGAATAATAATCAAGAGATTGGCGAGTTTCACTTTGCGTATCAAGAGTATCCGTATCGTAAACTACTCCGAAAGTATAAAGTTAAAAAATATCTAACTACTATCTGTACTTAAAAATTACAATAATTCGACCACGCAGCTGAACCGCTGACGTGAGTTGAGCAAATTTCTCAAATTAAGTTTATAGGCCTATTTTTTAGGGTTTCAACCAACAATTAATTTGGGAAATAGGTCTATTCACGACGGTGCTGAATAGCTGCAAAATAGTTCGCACGCCATTCCGCATATTGGGAGTATCTTCAATACACAAAGCATTGCGTGCTTCGCACGCCATTCCGAATATTGGGGGTATCTTCAATACACAAAACATTGCGTGCTTCGCACGCCAACCCCCGTATTGGGAGTATCTTCAATACACAATGCATTGCGTCCTTCGCACGCCAACCTCACGGTAGAATCCTCCACATGACTTTGAACCGGTTACTTCTATTGTATTTTACGTTTTGATCGATTTTGGGGAAACCAAGCGAGCTATAAGGTCGCTTAAAAAAATAAAATGCGCAGAATTACATCCTGCATTTACATTTGTAGAAAAATCTCAAAAACAAATTCATTCTTGTAGGAAAATCTCAAAAAATAATTACTTCCGGTCAAAAAAAGTGCTTCTGATTGTTGGATTTTTTTGGCTAACGAACTCGTCCGAGCGACATAGGCAACCAACATGTGTACCAAATTTGAACCAAATCGGACTTAAATTGCGGCCGCTAGAGTGCGAACATATAGGTACATTTATATATATGATTTTTAATGACACCCCAAAACGTGTTCTGGGGACCATGATCGGTGCTCATTTGCTACTCTCGACCTTGGGTCCATAAGGTCCAGTGCAATAGCTCATATTTCCTATGGAAATTCGCTAATAAATACACGCAGAATGTATTTAACAGAGTTTATTCTATTGTAGTAAGCCTATGTGATGTTTTTAGCTTTCTATATCTTTCTCAAAATATCATAAACAACAACTCATCAACACGCCATATATTCAATGCACTAAATCAACCAATGAGATTAAATTGGTAGAAGACCTGAGGAAAAACAATGACAGCTAGCAAATGCTAGAATGAAAAGAAAAGTTTCGATCAGCTCCAGATTTTCTGTAAAATATTATGAGTAAGTTATCTCTGCGAAAGTTTAGCTGCAGCAGTTTCGTAAATAGAGGGGAATGAGTTTTTAGCAACATTCTTCAGAATTGAACAACATTCTTAAAAAAATAGTTTGACACTCTAAATAAAGCAATTTCAAGGGATGGAATTTTGCCTCTCGCATCCTGTACTATTTTGTGAGTTTTTATTATTGAAATTCATGCTTTATAACTATGTAAACTTTCACTGTAATACCTTTATCTGATCTGAAGAAAATGAACTGAGAGGCAGAAAATCAAACGGCTGTCCCTTTTCAATGTTGTTTGTTACCAAAACCAACTAAAGTTTCTGTGAGTTTATCTTTTGCAAATAGCCAACATGTTATCACATTGACATAATCACTTTTTATTTACTTCGCCAAAATGTTTAGTAGCCTAACTATTAAATCTGTCTGAAAACATGTTTGTAAATATTCGAAGGAGTGTAGTTCCAAACGAAAAAATGTCTTAAAATCATATCTATAAACTTATCAGAAATCATGAGACACTAACAAAATTCAATTTTCACCATATGCAAAATTTTAAGTTAAACTTTAAAGCCCACTAAAAGTTAGGAAGGTCTTCTGCTTTGAAGTTGTCGAATCTCCTGTAGAAACGTTTGGAGTGGAATGTCTTTATCAAAGAGAAATTTGTTGAATTAAATCCCAGTACGACTTCACTCCGCCATAAAACCAAGATAAAGAACAACTTTGCTGAATGTGGAGATGACGCACGCGTTAAGTTAAGACGCACATAGCCTAGTTTAATTTGCAATCACTGTATTCTGTCGTTCCTGACGCACTGATATTATATATTCATATGCTATTTCGTTTAATTAATGAACGTGACTCATTCTATTTGATGACAAAATTATAAATAAAAATTCACTATCGGCAGTTAGAATTGATTAAAAAGTGTTTGTTGTTTTATCGTTATTTTACTTGATTCCAAAATATTAACCCAGTACGTTTTCGTATGTTTTTATTCGTTATTATGTGCTTTATCTGAAGTTGAACATTTAATGAGAACTTATTGGTTTTATGAATTATTTCAACTAGCCTGGTAGGCCATTGTTAACGCCAAAATCTGTTGATTAACATACAACACTATAAGTTGCGCGACAGTTTTTATACATCTGAGAAGTGTTGCCAAGTCAAACAGTAATGACGATGTGAACACTCTCTATGGTGTAACAATACTGAAAGGTTGGTTTTGCCGTTACGCTTTTCTTATTCCAGTTAGACATCTGTGTGGAATATCGTTATCTGTGCCTGGACTCGGTGGCTAGACAATCGGCGAAATACTAAACCTATTACAATTGTGTAACACGCAGAAAAAAAAAAACAAACCCCCCTGACTGTTGTGGGTATTAACATTAACCTTCCAAATTTACCGACAGTAAACTAATTTACTGTACCAACGACAACGTCGTGGTCAATCCAGATGGCGAGACCAGTTAATTAGTAAATTCCCTATCCTTATTAGTTACCAAAGTGTAAACAACAAAAGAGGGATTTCACCGCACTCTGTACATCGTGTTGTCTAATCTATTGTTTTCTATTTTATTTTCAAGTACTGTAGGCTGTAGATTGAGCATCTAATTGGGTGGAGTTGCTTGTTGCGATAGGTTGGTATATATGAACATGACGTAAGCTCTAAGTGTTGGATTCTTAGTTCTACTACACCGCTTAGTTGGCTTTAGTTTAGCTTAGTGTCTTTGTGTTGTCGCCATCATGGTGAGTCTAGTATTTTGAGGTTATGTTTATTTTAGTCTTGTCATTTTGTGGTTTATCTTTGAGGTTATAGTTTTGATATTTAGGTTATATTTTCGTGAATGGTTCATTTGTTTCTTTGAGGTTATGTTTATATTCATTTAAGATATATGCATATTTTTAAATTGTTATTGTTTCTAGTACATTTAGAAATTAAATTTTTTTATTCATTTGAGATTATAATTAAAGTACAACTTAAGATTCATGTAGCCTGATTGTGCATTGAATGTTTTGTTTTAGTTGAATTTATTTATACGACTTAATAAAATCCTTGTTTAGGTTTTAGTTTATATTTATTGCGATAATTAATATTATTTTAAAGGGTTGGCTGTCCTAATTATAACTTTTATATGAAAACGAAACTTAAGACTTTTAACTGCAACACGATTTTTAGGGCTACTATTTTTACTAAATAAAAAGATGGTTGTGGTTAGATTTTGCGTATTTTAGAAAATTCTATAAGTTAATACCTAATGGCCTATAAGTTATAATTTTAAAATTAATTTGTATTACTTGGAGTAATTAAAAAAGCAAGAAGCAGATACGCTTAGAGATAGATGTAATGTTCCTATTAAAATAAAAAATTAAAGCTGCCTTTTTTGCGTTGTGCTTTGAATGTGGCGAAAATTGATGTGTCGACGAACAAATTTAAGCCAATTTGGACATGTCGACGCGCCCAAATTTTTTTACGCTCACATCCGAACTCTGTCGGTTTTTTTTAGGAACACCTAAGGAATTTACGTGGATATAAATTAAAATTCTGCTTGAATGTCACATTAATAGCAAAACACAAGTATCTATTGGTGAGGAAATGTCTTTAGGTTTTGCCCAAGGAACGCAAATTTTAGCATATTCAAATATCCTAGTTGAGTTTTTCTACGGTTATTTGTTCTTTAGGGTATTTATAAAACAAGTAGGGGCCTATACAAACTTGAATCCTACCGATATCTTCAAGAAAATGCCGTGGAATTCTATAGGTTTTATGAATTTTATTTGTAGGTAGGCCTAGGCTAATTGAAAAATAAGATGAGAAACATATTTGCTTGAAACAATCTAAAAACAAGTAGTTTACCTACTTTAATGAATTATTAATTCAAATAATGATATAGGCCTATATTTAATTTTCAAAATATGTGTTGTGTTATTGTATTAGTTTTAGCCTTTTTTCATATAGTAGCCGGTTGTTTTATTATTTGATGTATAAAAGAGGTGTTGAGCCATAGTAAATTATTTTCCTTCTAAAAGAATTTGTTAAACTCTGATCGACATCGTTGTGTCAATGATGAAACCGATATTTTCCATGGTTTGCATTATTTTAGGAGAGAATATGCACTGTACCGTTTATGTAGACGCAGTGTTTTTGAAAATGCATTAATAACTTTATTTTGTATCTAAAGCTTGTAAATAAAACAGCTGATATCTTATCATCCTTGCAAGGACTTGATAACAGGAATACGTTGCTTGTATTGCAATAAACTTGCCCCTTGTTATGTAAGCTATAAAATAAAGCCCTCCAAGTTAAATTTTCTTGATGTGATCAATAATGTTAGTTTTCCTGGATCTACAAGATTAGCCTACGAATACAAAGTCGGGTTTGAGATGAACCTGTTTAAAATCATTGCAAAAAACAAGATTAATTGATTCCGTCTTCATTAATCTCAATTCAGATTAGATCATCCCTTGATGTGTTAAATCCACATTGATAGTTTCTCCAAATTATAATCATTTAATTTTTTGTATAATAGGATAGGAGAATTTACAATTTTGAAGAGGTGCGAGAAATTATAAATATTTAATGTTCTATTTATTAAAAGGTAACCTACTCGTAACTAGTTGAGAAATATATTTTATGTATATAAGCTACCTGTTTTGGAATTTACAAAGTGTCTAATTATCTATTTAAATATGAAATATTAATTAAATTAAATATCTTACCGTCACAATAACGAAATTTATGTTTTTGCTCTACGGTCGTTTCAGTTAATCATCCTTTACAATATTTTTAGTAGTTGATACTGGCATTTTCCCGTGCTCATAAATTGCGAATATGTAGGCTATTATGATTAAACGTAACACTGATGCAAACACGAATACATTCAAGTTTTTGAGGTTATACTGTCGATGGGGGCCACAGTCTAAACACATACTGTCGTTATTGCCCAGCTGTGGTGGTGGGAGAGACGAGGTCTTATCTGTGTTTCAACGTCGCTATTGACGTGTCATATAGAATTTCATACGTTAGACTCGAAATGTAGTTTTTTAATAAGTTTTCAAAGATTTTAAATGTATAACAACTGACAAATTCCCGCATTTAACACCTGAGAATGGCTGAATAGTCGAAACGGTCATTGTGTGTAACAATACTAGTTTGACTTTTGTCTGCAAGTTATACAGGGTGTCCCCAAACTCTCTAGACACCTTTTGTGGATTTGTTCCTCAGATCGAGACAAACATTTTTCACAACATAAACATGGGTCTACGGTGCTTACCTTTTTGTCTGCCTGACTATGTGTTTTTTTTACAAAGTAATTGATATCTAAAGAACGGTTTCACCGATTAAGCTCAAACTTAACATGAAGTTATACCTAACAATGATATATTTTAAGTAAAATAAGCGATTACAGTATATCCAATCATGCGTTTCAAAATGTCGACTGTTTGAAAATTTCAAACCTAAATTACCCCAAAGCCGTCAAGTCAGTGTAACTTGAGAACTATTGTATACGGTGTCGGTAGATCATTCTATAGCTGATAAGAAAAAAAGTTCACTTAAACATAGGCCCGAAATCGCTTCGTTTTTCAGATATCCGCCATTAAAAAAAATTCATATCTAGATCAATGTTTGACTGATTTAGTTCATACTTGGCAAAGTTTATCTTAACATTGGTGTACAGAATCTCAAGAAAAATAAGCGATTGTAACCATTCATGCCGTTTCAAAATAACGGCTGTATGAAAATTTCAAACCTAAATTACTCAAAAACCGTACATTTTAACAAAACATTTCAAGACAACTTTTTTGTAGCCCTTTTAATTTCCTATCGGATGGTGTAACTGTCAAAACAATCGGATGAAGGATAATATTCAAGTTATGTGTAATAATAATTGGTTTGTTCAAACCGGCATCGTATACCAACACAGTAAACAGAACAATATTGTGGTTACGTATGCTGTTATTCTGATTAACTTAACTATTATCCTTCATTCGATTGTTTTGATAGTTACACCTTCTGATAGGAAACTAAAAGGGCTACAAAAAAGATGTCATGACATTTTTTATTAAAATGACCGGTTTTTATGTAATTCATTTTTGAAGTTTTCCAAAAGTCGCAATTTTAATACGCATGATTGTATACAATAGCTTATTTTACTTAAAATATATCATTATTAGGTAAAGTTTGAACTCAATCGGTCAAACCGTTTTGCAGATATCAATTACAGTATTTGTAAAAAACACGTATAGACAGACAGACAAAAACGTAGGCACCGTAGTTTAAATTGTGGAACATTTTTGTCTAGATCCCAGGAACAAATCCACAAAAGGCGACCAGAGAGTTCGGGGACACCCTGTACGTTATTTAATTATATATAAAAATACCTTCCTATGTAAAAGGTTCCGTTGAAATCAGTTTGGCTTATTTTTCATGCAGCATTGTTACAAACGCACAAGTTTGGCAGATTTAGACATATTGTATTTGATCGTTGAAGGTTTTAAATACCCTAAAAGTAAGACATTTTTTTATTTACTTGAAGAAACAGTCGTATTTGTTCTCACTTTGTTACTTTGTTTACTATCATAAATAAGAATACTCTCAAGAAATTAATAAGGCCAGTAATTACTTTTGATAATAATTGTTGTTCGTGTTTCTTTAAGGAGATGATACAAAATTATTCAGTGGGAAACCATTTAGTTATTTTCCCAGAGCTACTTAATAAAGTGGGTTTTTGCACACTCGCAGCAGTCAAGTAATTTCAGCGTCAAGTTAATGTATACTATTAACACTTTGCGCACGCCAGCTGTTTATTTTGCTCACTATTGTGCAAACTAAACAGCTGATGTAGTGATTTGCAAATTTTGATTGTTGTGGGACTAACCTCTATAAAACATATCTTTTTAAAAACTAAAACACTAATTTAAAATGTAGCTGTAGGAACAGTTTTGTGTGTATTACGGGTGCAAAGTTTACTTTACTACCCTCAATAAACTGTAATGCCCTCGGCTACGCCTTGGGCGTCAAATGTTTATCTCGTGCGACAAACTCAACTTTGCACTTTAGATACCGGTACACAAATAACTATCGATTTTGACTTATTTATATAAAAAAAACTATTTTTTCATTTTATAATCAGTTGTACACTAACAAACGTATAATGTACAAAATTCAGAGTAGTTTCGAATCTCAAGCAACAATAACAGAGATTGAATACATAGTGAAAGGAAATGTAAAATTAAAACAAAATTAAGTAC
>JAGFPH010002212.1:78350-91665 GCA_018207615.1 Philaenus spumarius
TCCACGAGACATTTAAATTTGCAGAAAGCTCCAGTGTATAGTTGGTAGGTAACAAAATTCACTCCGATGCGATGTGTCATTTTCAAGTGAGACTGTAAACCGCGTTTTTCGCCTTGTTTACAAGGAAACAACATTAATAAAAAATTATAATAATTTACCATTTTCGTCACCTACGAATTTTAATTTAGATGTGCATGAACGATTTCCTGCAAATTACAGAAGATTATCTTCAAAATTCGATGAAAGTTATATTGAAGAGTGCTGTATGGGACCTGGTATTGCACACCCTTAACAACCACTATAAAAGTTGCTTTTCATAACTTTGTTTGATTAAACACAATTAAAATTCTCATTTTTAACATTTTTTAAAATAAATAATTTAGTCGGAAATAAAATCAAACATAATTCTATCGAAGCTGTTAAGCTATATTTTTTAAGGTCTAAGAGAATGACTAAGTAAATATTCTGATTTAGTTTTTAATATAGCCTAACTGATCTATTTCGTTATGATAAATCGATCTTTCAATCAAATAATATCGTTTTAGAATTATATTTTTACTGTGTATATTTTGTTGTAATTAATTTATAGAATCTATCATTTAATCAAACATAACATTCCTAATTAGTTATTTTTAACTAATAATAATAAAACTATCATAGATGACTAGTTTAGTCGTCAACTTCTTTTAATTGTACATACACAAATATTTAAAACAAACATAAAATTAAGTTCAAAACACTAATAACTGTCAGTGACTAATAATTACTGTCGGTCTTAACAAGTTTTAACGTATAGACTGTATAGTTTAATGTTAGAATTATGTCTTTCGTGTTTATGAAACATACCATATATGTTTAGTTTATAATATCGGCCTTAAATGATAGACCATACGTTGCAAATATTAATTGTCATACTGTTGTGAGATTAACAAATAAACCCCTCCTCAAAACGTGTTATTTTATAGTCAAACATAACATTAACTACAGGTTATTGATCGGATATACAAAAAATAACCATTTGGAGTAAGGACAGTTCATCGTACTGTATTATTTCAAAAATCTAGTAAATAATTTTATTTATTAGAATATTTTAATAAATAAAATGAGTTACTATATCTTTATTTTTTAATTTTTATAATTTTTAACTTCCAACTCCGGCTTTCCTGAAAGTTTGGAGTTAATACGTGTTACAGGTTTAAAATTACAAGTGGGTGCAGAACTTTTGCATCATTCTGTATATATAAATACTAGCTGGCCCGATCCGGCTTTGCACGGATAGACAAATCAAAGTTAAATGTATATTAACAACAACAAAAATATATCGATAAATATATTACGCTATGTATTTCTATTTATGGGGTTACTTTTTACTTATGGGGATTTTTAGTAAATTTGACCCCCCAAACCCCCCTAAAATTTCGAATTTTTTGAAAACTTTTCTTAGCGAGCACCCACGGCCCTAGAGGAAGCTACATTTCATTGCAATCCGTTTGGTAGTTTTTGAGATTTCGTGATGAGTCAGTGATTGAGTGGTATTTGGATTGTATATATATATATATATATATAGATTGAATCTCAGTTTTCCATCTAGCCGCCATTTTGTTAGTTTTGTAAGTAACTTTTATTTCTAGAACTATTTAATCGATTTATGTAAACATTTTATGGTCCTTAATTAGGCCAAGAAGTAACATAACCAGGTTTATCTAATTATCCGCTTCAAAATGGTGGCCGTTTAAAATATAAATATGAGAATAACTCGAACAGTAACTTTTTTTATAAAAAACGTCAAAATAAGCTTTTGTAGCTTGTTTGGTTTCCTTTCGAATGGTATAACTGTCAAAACAAAGGATAACAGTGTCCAACTTAATTGGTAATGCAAATTAATTATTGCCTACACTTTGATGCTATGGATATTGAGCCTGTCAAACTAATGGACGCGGCTTTTCACTAAGCGAATTATTAGTTCATATTTTTTAAACACCCAGTATAGCCTTTTTTAAATTTTCTAAATAATTTGCTCATGCAACTAAATAAACAACTTACCATGCTGGATGGAATGTTAAGTTAACTGGAATAGACGCAACAAGATTAGAAATCAAATTTTCGATCGCACTCGCAGTTGTTTGTTGTTGTCTGGGATGTAATATTTTGGATAAGCCTACCGAAATAAACGGCAGCCCTTATGCTGTGCTGTGGAATAAAACAGATGCGGAGTGAAGAGTGACTAAGCGTCTAAAGTTAGAAGAGGCCGAATGTGTCATCAATAGAAATGTCCAGTCGCCAACATGGCTGGTACGGTCCGTTTCTAATGTATACTCTTTGCTAACGAAGACACATTTTGATCTTTGTGGCCTACCTAACTGCGTGGTTTCAAAATAAAATTCTCTAAACAAATACAGTGATGCAAATACGATTCTATAAGTGTTCCGTATCGTAATTTTAACGTCAGAATGTATTATGCACTCTCAACCGCTAACTTTATCATTTTGGAAAACCTATGTTTTGCATTACTCTGATGCTAGCTATTTTGTTTTGGTTTGAGCGTGTATTGGTTTCATAAGAAATAGACTGTGTATCAAATAGATTGTTTTAAATCTACATTTCATCGGTTTTATTTTGATACATCAGAATGGTTTAGTAAACAAATATTACGCGGTAACGTGTTTGAGCATCTAAAAACTTTCCTAAATCGATGTCCTTTAGAAAAACCAGCGCTTTAAATAAAAATATATTCCATCTAAAGCAATATCTGTAGAAAAAATTGTTCGATTGTTTACAAAATAATGATTTAGCCTACTCGAAATTCTTCTCCACAAGGAACGCTAGTTGTATTGATTTTGAAGACAACAATTCTTACATTTTAAGGAGGTTTCGGAGAGGCAGGTGGCGCAGTGGTTAGCGCTATTGTCCTGTTAGAACCTCGAACACATTTGCGCTAGTTACTGGCGTTCGACTTATTTGCACTAGGCTAACTAGAAATGTTTATAACAAAAGAGATTAGACTTTAAAATGGTTAAGATTTAATAAACCATTCAATTGCTTTCATAGTCAGTTTAGTGAGGTTTGTAAGAGAATGAAGCAATGTACATCTTAACATCTGGGTTAGCCAAACTTGTTAATTAACTTTAGTGTTAGGAAACGAAAAACATTGACACCGTTCGTACGATCGTTTCACCATAGATACATAAAAGATCTTTAATCTATGATTCATTTAAACAACAGACTTCTGCACTCCTGTATTTTGACCGACATTCGTCGATCAAGTAAATTAATTATGACACGCGTGCAGATCTAATTCAGATCTATTTAACTGCAGTTTAGCGTTCACTCGTCGGCCAAGGCCGTTGCGATTGCGCGTAAACAAGTGACGATAAGCGCCATATTTGTTTGCACTGATGATATCATTGTTTACAAACAAATATTACACAAATATAAAAAGATTTAAATTTTTTACTTTCTCGTCAATCTTTGTACAAGGAAAACTATAGTAATCAATAAGAATTAGTTAGGCTATGTTTAGTGAACAAGTTTTTCTTAAAAGCTGTCAAAGATTTCAATTAAAATCATTTCGATCTTGGTGGTTTGTATCACCTGTCAAAATGGTACTTTTAGTTGACATTCATAATGTATTGTTGGTATGTAAGACGCTAAGTTCCGAAGATTGATCTTTAAATGGAGAAAGGAATTTTCGTGGTTAATTTTTTTATAGGATACTGTGCATACATTGTGTTCTATTGATTTTGGTAGTTTAATAAAGCAATCACAATATGAGCCTTTTTAGTATTTTACCAATACAATAGTAATATTTTACCAAACAAATTAAATTTACCACTTTACAAAACTTTAAGGTTATATTTTGACTGAATAAACCGGCGTCCATATTACAGATATCGGCGTGAATCCTGGCAATTGTCCTCGCCCTGGCACGATGGGCGGGGGGTGTGGGGAAGTGGAGAAAAAAACACCTTTTTCGTGCATCTATATAGGCCTAATTGACATGTTTGGTGCAAATTTGTTCGAAATCGATCGAATAGTTTTCTCTCTAGCTTTTAAAACTTTTTGTGGGTTTTATTTAAAATAATAAATATAGGAGATTATTCTGCACATTTTATTTTTTACAGACTTTACTGTCCTTTTGGTTCCCCAAAATCTATCAAAATGTAAAATTACCATAAAAGTACTCGGGTCAAATCCACGTGGGTACTTTTATCGTGGGGGCAGCTTCTGACCCGAGCTCAACTCGGATGCAAACTCGCGAAGCAGTCCTGAGCCTGGACTGGAGACTGAGGTGCAAACAAATTCAACTAACATATTGCGTAAACGGAGGCAGCATTCGTGAGTAGACCAATTTCCTAAAAAGTTGGTTGAAACCTTAAAACATGTAGACTTAATTTTGGAAATTCCTTTAACTCACGTCAGCAGTTCAGCTGCGTCATCGAATTATTTTTTTAGGTTTTAACTGGAAATTAGGGAAATTGAGGCTTATTAACGAAATTATGTAGGTAAAATTATCAACAAAAAAGTAAAGATTGGCAATAAAGAACAGCATTTTGTTTAAGTTTTGGTAACCAATTTATTATTTTAACAATTTTGTACTTTATTCGAAAGTAGAAAATAAACGACTAATCAAAAGTACAAGTTTATGAATAGTTTTTTATTGAGAAACCTTAGGTTGAATGTTCTTCACAATACCGTCTATATTTGGTTGATACAGCCATTGACTATATATAGTCAATGATACAGCCAATATAAAATTATTTTCAAAATGAAAATCTGTCATACCACCTCTAGTCTTGGATTTTATTTGCTTCATTCTTGAGAACAACTACTCAAAGTATCACAAAAATCCAGAGTTTTTTCTTAACTCCCTACGAGAAGTCGTTTGTTGCCATTGCTTCGTGAAACTCTTCAACGATGAATTTAACATTTTCTGCTTTAACTCCTCATTTCTTTCGAGTTCAAGTAGCTGCATTTGACATTCAGCCGGAACTGTGTTCATTTTTGCTGATTTGTTGTTCTTATATTTAACTTTTTGACGTTAATATCATTATAAAATACACTTTGACGGGTGAGAAGGAATTTATATTTAAAAAAAATAAAAATAACACTATTCTCACTCATATACGTTTAGTTACCAAACGCGTTTCAACGACAAAGTCGTCATCCTCAGTGATATATGAGCTACAACTGAAAGATTATAACTAATTATTCTTAAGTCTATGGTACATATTTATACCCCTCTACAAACTAAGACACGCCCACTCTTGTAGAGGGGTATATATGTACCATAGGCTTAAGAATAATTAGTTATAATCTTTCAGTTGTAGCTCATATATCACTGAGGATGACGACTTTGTCGTTGAAACGCGTTTGGTAATTAAACGTATACGAGTGAGAATAGTGTTATTATTATTTTTTTAATAGTTAATATCATAAACAAATTCGATATCTAATTTTTGTTCCCCCCAATTTCCAGATGTAATTTTAAGATATTTTGGGCTCCGACAGAGGCCGGACAAAAAGCTACCGCGGGCCGTATGTGGCCCTGGGCCGAGGGTTGCCTAGCGCTCATGGCTATACTAAATTGTTCATCAAGTTTGCTTTATTAATATGTTGACCATTTCGTTAATTCTGTCTTATGTTAAATTATAATATATACTAATTATAATAACAGAGTATATGTTTTGGACATTTTAAATAAATTGAAATCAGAAACTGTTATGCCTAACTAAATGTTGATAGAATAAACTTTAAACACAAAATATCACAACTAATACGTTTATTAACTCAAACGCGTTTCAACGACAAAGTTGCCATCTACAGTGATGCACGAGCTTCGCTGCTGCATCACTGAAGATGACAACTTGCCGTTGAAACGCGATTATGTTAATAAACGTATTAATTGTGAGATTTTGTGTTCAAAGTTTATTCTATCATGCATATTTATTATCTTCGCACAAGTCAAGTTCAATATTTATTTATAATGAAATGTTGTTGAAACTATTATTATTTATTTGTTTATCAATATAGTTTTAACTTTAGAGGGTTGAAATAAATATAAATATGTCAATTCTTGAAAAACTTGTAAAACTAGGATTGGATGGGAAACTTTTAATGAAAGAGGCACAGTTATTCTTTTTGTAACACTGAGTCTAATATTTAGTGTAATTAAATTTGAAGAGTTTCTCTTCTGACTTTAGCTGACTGGGAACCTGTTAGGTAACTTTTTATCTGGTCGTTGGTGTCTTTTAGGTGTATCAGATCAATGTTTCGACGAGACCGAGAATTGTTTAAAAAGTGACAAATTTGATTGCCGTTAGCTTAAACATTAGTTAGTAACAAATTGCGAAACATTAATTATAGCATTTGAAAAGAAAGAAAGAAGAGTATGAATATATCAAAGAGATTTTTACGGAAAAAATACGAATTTAAATTGATTGTATGCGTTTTTTATTGAAATGTTTAATTAAGTCGACAATTTAAAAATTACAAAATGTTTTGAAATTCTATAGGTATTCTTAAAGAGAGGTAAATCAAAATTATTGATTAAGTCCCAAAATTATGAAATCAAGTCAACAAATAAAATTTGCACTCATTTTAACTAAAGTTTATAGAATTAGAAACGTATTTAAAAATAGTCATCTTATTAGATTTTATGACTGTTCATTTTATGAAAAGAGAGCAGCTACTGAAGAAGTGTTCCCAAGGCCCTAATCGCGTATAAACCTAACAAAATTGGAATATTTTCGAATTTGATGAAGTTTTTTAAAAACACATCTGTTTGATAATACTGTACATGTTATACAAAATTGAAATATTTAAAAATAATGTTTCTGGAGATTGACCTGGCAGTAGTCTTCAAAAGGAAATTTATGTTACAAACATCTATAAGCATTTAATCTCTGGAGGTTTTAATGAAAATAAAATCGAATTCTAAAAAAGAAAAAATGTTTACAAAATTGATAACAGCTAATATTTCGATTTTCGATAATCATTCACAACAAGCTTTGCGCTGTACCCACTTAGTTCAGTTTAAAAAAGTGAACAGTAATTAACGAACATAATCTTAAAATTAACAGTTTAATTATTAGTTTATATAAGCAGCGAAAATAAATGTATATACCTTGCCATGATGGACAGGATCTAGGAACAGTAATAAAATACACTAAAGATTACTTAGCCTGCATACACAACTCTATCAAATCATGGCTAACGTGATTAAATCCGATGAAATGAGTCACTACTGATTTCGATTTATCAGCAAATTCACTCTCCCACAGAGTTTGAAATGTCCCAAAGGGTGATTCAACACTGACTGTTCTAGGGCTTGTAAGCACATAATGTCAAGCGATACTATTGATAAGTATTGCTGGCATTTGTACGATCTATGAATCATAGATCTTAAGAATTCCGAAACCTTAGTTCATAATCGTGACTCAATTGGTTGTATCGGGGAGTAAATTATCCCATGGAATTTGATGACAGCCAGTAGTCGGGTATTTGACGGACCGTTTGTGATTTGAGCCATGAGGTCATAAAATTAAAAGCGATCTCTCCACGCAGTTAAACGATGACGTTATGGTACGTCTGCTGAGACCGAGGATATCGTCATGTTTGGATTAGAAACTGGTTTCGCCCGTCTTGTTACGAAAACTACACGACGCCTTTTTATGACAAAAGAGAACCACTGCATCAGTTTTGTATTTTCATGGTTCTTTAATTGTTAGTAACCCTATACCTTATTCTAAATTTTTAAATCAATACTAGTAATACCATTGATTTTTAAAATTAACTGGTATATTCTAAATAAGTCGAGTAGATGGTAAATGAGCCTGGCAGACCATACAGTAGCGGTGCAGTTAGTAATTAATTTGTTTTATTTTATTATTTTTGTGTTAATACAGTCATATTAATTTTGTTTTAAACATATTCAGAAAAATATTAGTTTGTTTATTTTTGTTTGTAAAATTTTGTTAAAATATGTAATAATATGACTATAAAGTATAAAGCACTGTATTATTATTACTACCAGAGGGCTCCGCCCCTGCGTGATGAAACAAGTGCAAACAGATTATTGCATACTCTGATATTTTCATGAAAATTACGATTGATTTTCAAAGGTGGAGGGTGTAACGTTGACATGGATTCTGACGCACAATAAAGTCTAAACCAAACTTTGTTTTTTATTCATGGTGTGTTTGGAAATTGTTATCTACGTTCCTCTGATGGCCATACTAAAGTATAATTTACTCCCACCATGGTCATTGTCAATGGTTAGATAGATCAGTAGGCCTATATTGAAATGTTGATGCGGTTTTGTTTTTAATACAATTTTGGCAACATTTTTGAAACGTCTGATGGTACGGAATCCTTGGCGAGCGAGACAAACCGCTCTTACCCGAGTTGTAAATGCCAATTACATAATTTGTTTGTTTATTAAAAATGGTAGCGCATTTTTCAAAGAATTTACGTATTATTTGAAATGATTATTTCTGGAGCATCAAAATTGTTTAAATTTAACATTATGTTGATGGGAACCAGTTCAGAATGGCGGAGTTTCAGCAGAGCCTTCAGACTGCGAAGCGATGTAGACATTGACAACCACAATCTTTAAAAACGCGCTGCAATTTGTTTACTTTACGATCCAATAACGTGCAGTTGTAAAATCAAAGTGCACTCTCAAAGTTTCTATTTGCGATGTACATAAAACATATTTGGAGAAGTGTTTATTTAGTTTTCCCGACAGCGTTGTTCGTTACGTCAATAAGCTCGCGAGTTGCCAAATCCGGTGACGTATGTAACTCCTCCGTGTCAATAAAACAATCTGTGCGTTTTACCGTTTAACTACGTAGAGCAGTGGATTTAGGCGATTTGTGACGTTCTAGGACGTTCACTTTTCTGGCATCTCTTTGTTCGCGAAGTAATTCGTGGAGTCAATTTTAAAATAAAGGTAGTAAGTAAATTGTTGTCTTTAAAGAGGTATCGTATATACTATTTTAATATTACAGGAAAAATTAATCAAACATTTTGTTCAGGTAGATTTAAGGAGATATATTACGTAGCTGTGTTGGTGTTTAGAACTCTGTCAAATTTATGGGAGCGCGCTAACCACGGTTACTAGTACAGTGACATTGGACCAAAAAACTGGGGAATCCAAAAAGACAAAGGTGTGATTGTTGGAAGTTGTTCATTATACTTTGTGCTAAATGTGGTAGAAAGTCTCCACTGAAATAGCGTCGGTTTTGAGGGTGGGAATGTGTGGAAGATGTAAAAACTGTGTCTTTTCTAGTTTTTTTTTTGTTGCAAATTTTCGCCTTCACTTTAGAGCTTAGTTTGTTCTATAACTTTTTAAAGTAAGTTAAATTCTCTACAAAAATGGTTCTATATTTTTGTTTGCTGCGATCAATCGTTTTGAAGATATTACAGTTTTAATAATTCTTCATAAATTTACAAAACTGATTGAGCTTATAAAATGATTGTAAAATAGCATATTTTTAAAAAGATTTTGGAACTAAAACCATTAGGAAATTGCAACGACTACCACACAACTACCCCCCCCCCCCCCCATTCAGGGGTGTAGTGGAAAAGGATCGCGAGGGACGGGCGTTCCCAAACTGTTTTTTTTTAAATTAAATATTTATTTTAAAATATTAATTTTATATTTTGTTCGCTGGCAAATTTGGATCTATTTAATAATAGTCCTAGTCAAATAAATTCTTTAAATACGAACTGAAAAGGGTGGTTATTAGTTGAGGTGTAGATAGAGGAGCAGCTAAGCCTGAGGGATAAAATAAGGTATTTCTGTAGGTGGGCTTGAAAACGTGTTTAAATTAGGTAACAATTTCTAGACGATGTACCGTTTAATTGACATTAGTGGGTAATGTTTTGATAATACAGTTCAGCAGACATGTGGTTTAGTGTTTGGTGGGGCCGTACTGGTGGTGCTTAGTGTTTACTTATGATTGCTCTCAGTTTCCAACCCTTGATCAAATTCAGTCTGGAAGCGCAGATCTCATTCCAGATATTTGTTTGTACGTTTTTTTTGGGGGGGGGGAGATAAAAAATGTTGCTGCTCCATTGGTCTTGAGGCACTCTGGTGAGAGAGACTCCTTGTTTAAATGGGATTATAGAATCAGGTGTACAGGAGCGGAGAAGTAAGGTTGCCACTCCCTTTAAGGAGGAGAGGTTTTTGAGGAGGATATGGGCAAACGAGGGGAGGACAGGGGTGTAGTCGTAAGTTGTCCAGTGTGGGATTGCTCCCAAACTTATAATTTCTGTGGCGTTAAATCTGGAAATCCAACACGATCTAGTAATACGTATCCATGAGATTACGAATGCATGTTTCAACGATTCAAGCCGGCTGCGGCGCTACTAGCCAATCCCCAAAAGTCGTTTCGTGCACTCATGTATTTGATTATGCTCAGAGTAGGGGAACGGCGATTAGTAGACGCTGAGACTTACGTTTTCAGTACAGTATTGTCTGCTCCTCCCCCCACCGCCACTACAAGGTCACTTGGACTGTACCCAGACCATATTAAAATTACACTATACACTCGTAGTTTTCCCCAGGGAGAAGAAGAGCCTTAAATCTCGACCGTTCTCGTCAAATATTGAAAAAAATATGTTTTAAAATCCACAGGTCGTCAAGTTCCCTTAAATATTTCCATCGTATAACGCTACACAGTAATATTATAGAATACAAAATGTCAAATTAATTCAACTTTGAAAAATAAAATTTAAAAATATTATGCTGCCAAGTAGTTAACAAAAAAGAAATATAGTAAATTTCATAACTATCTAAAATTATTATTGCTTTTTTTTGTAGCAAGCTTAAGACCCCTTACAATATTTTAGCTTAGCTTTATAAGTCATTGATGCAAGGTTGATACTTATTGTTTCACTTCAGTATTTCCACACAACCTGAGTTATGTCTACTCACCTAGCAACAAGCTGTTCCAACGACCTTGTCTTATTAAACGGCGACAGACGGATAATATTCTGTAATAGCCTACTATTTGTCCTAGAGCTAAAACAAATATCGTCAAAACAATTTATGTAAATAAACTTTATCATTGTCATTAGTATTAAATAATGGGTTTGTTTGAAGAATTTGAACTCCCTTTTTCTTTTGTTTGAATATTTTTTTTGTGTTTTTAAAATAAAGTAGGACTAATTTGATCGTTGCTAATTTGTTGTGTTAGTAGCATCGACAGTGGCCGAGTAGAATCGTCCGTTGGTTTTAGAATGAAAATTTGAAGATGGTAAAATGAGAATAGTAAACGTTATTAGTTAATATTGTTCCTAAGGGAAATCGATCCGTAATTTTGGAGTCACAATTTTGCTTTCCTTTTTTAGTGCTTGCGTTAAAAATTTAATATACCTTTTTAAATAATAAACTTTGTCACTATGAAATTTGATAACATTGCAGTTGTTCTTGTAACTGAGGGGTTGTCGTACCTTATTTGGAAGAATGATGACTCTGGTTCGAATCTGGATAAAGACCATGAATGTTTGTGTAGTTGGAATATAAAAGTTGTTTATTCATAAAATTAAGTTGTGCCCTGAACTGCCACTTTTACAATTTGACACTGGAGCACACCGAAATTGCCCCTTGAAAACCAGATAGCTACCGAAATTGCGCTTCGAGCTCGAAGGCCACTCTCGTTGATACTTTTTTTCTGAGTACTGTTACCCATTACGTTGTTTTGTACAACAGACTTGCAACCCTAAAAAATAGCCCGAAGTATTTACTTTCAGTCTCTAACAGTGTGTTTCCAGTTATAGATATTGCATTAGTTATTATTTGAAATATAGAATACAATAAATCTCAAACCTCAACTGAGTGAAACACATTTGGAGGAAAAGTTCGCCTTGGAATTACCCGTTCAGTGCCCCTATGGTTACCTTGGAGGGTGGGTACAAAGTTTGACTTGGAAATCCCAATTATTCATTGTCGCCTAGAAAGGTGACATTGCAGAGCCATTACGCGGACGCAGGGCCTCAGGTAATCAATTTCGGTAGGGGATTAGCAAATCCTTTATTCCCTTTTTGGACATTAGTGAAGCGCAATTTCGGTGCACCGGTCAATGGAAAAGATGTAGACACATGTATGTAGAACTGATGACAGCAATAAGGCGTGCAATCTAGAACAAATAAAAACTGATTTTCAGACGATGTGCTTTTCTCCATTGTATCAAATTTGTATAGTTTCAAAAATAAAGTTTTCTTGTGATGATAAATTTGTTTAAGTAGCAGTTTTTTCGGACAGTTATTGTTTTTTAAAAAACTTATTCAATTTTAATATTATTTTTATGGGTGTGGTTTACATTCGGAGTTGCAACGGAGCCTTAAAACACTTCCTTCTAGGATTCTACTTTGAGATTAAAAACAACTTTATGGTTACTTGGACAAAAATACATGTTAGAGAATGTATTCTACGAAGTAAGTGTACCTTTACAATTAATTGTGTTAATCCAACCGTTGGATCGTTGATTCAAGGCACCAACAGCAATGACAGGAAACTAGATTCGGGCCTCAGGACACGCTAGATTGAGTCACCGACTCCTTCCTTTCCTTTCTCTTTGGTTGGGATTGCAAACGGTAACGCTTTCTATTTACCGTGGTTTCTCTTTTTTTATATATATGAAATAGCAAATAAATACCACACAAATTTCTGTTAGATACGCTTTCTGTATTGCGAGATAATAGTATCTATAGAACGATGTTATGAAATAAACCTACGAGTACACAATATCAGACCCGAGGTTTTGTAAAAGCAGGTTGGATTTCAAAACCAGGATAGTTAGTTGAATTCAATATTTGAGGAATATGTAATAAAGGATAACCTTTGGTTTAAAATGTGTCTTACTTTGAAAATGTCAGTTTTGGTTTCTTGTTACTTTGTCCTTTAAGTATTGGATCTAGACCTGTTAAACCTACTTAGTTCATTAAATGGTGCTATACGGTACAAATATTTGTTTGGATCAGGTAAACATTGAAGAATGTGGAATAAACCTTGATCACAAAATCTCACAACTAATACGTTTATAGTTATAGTCTGACTATTGTAGCTGGTGCATCACTGAAGATGGCGACTTTGACGTTGAAACGCGTTTGAATCAATAAACGTATTAGTTGTGAGATTTTGTGTTCACGGTGTCGCCATATTCAGTGATGCACGCACTGCAATAACTACAGTTTGACTATTGTAGCTCGAGCATCACTGAAGATGGAGACTTTGAAACGCGTTTGAATCAATAAACATATTAGTTGTGAGATTTTGTGTTCACGGTGTCGCCATATTCAGTGATGCACG
>JAGFPH010002212.1:91675-132677 GCA_018207615.1 Philaenus spumarius
GCACGCACTGCAATAACTACAGTTTGACTATTGTAGCTCGTGCATCACTGAAGATGGCGACTTTGTCGTTAAAACGCGTTTGAGTTAATGAACGTATTACTTGTGAGATTCTGTGTTCAAGGTCTATTCTATCAAGTATATCTTCTCACAAGTCAAGCTCAATATTTATTTATTTTTATTGAAGAATGTTTTTTTTTACATTTATTGTAAAGCATGTATTTTATGCCCAAATTTGAATTAGAGTACAATTTTGTAATAAATACAAACAGTTCATTTAATTCCACACGGTTTAATTTAAAAGCCGTTAACAACTCTAAAAGTTTGTGTAATTATTAAATATTTTGCCAGAAATATTATTTTGCAGTGGAAAATCTAGTTAATTGTTTTGAAATATTTGTATTGCTACCGCGTAAACTATATTGTATAGTTACTAAAACGGATTGTTTTCAAATTTTTGTATTACAACTGCGTAAACTATATATAGTCACTAAACTATCGTAGGTTTTTTGATACTGTCATGTGTCATGCGAGTATGTTATCGCTAATATTTGTTATGTTTTTACAAGAAATTTGACTCATCCAATGAAACGTAAAAAGAAACTGATGATTCAGTTTGTTATCATCATCGTACTTTTTTTTATTTACGCTGTTTTCAGTTCCGCATTCTCTATCGGGCTTTGTTCGCTACGGCACTCCCCGGCTTTCATTAATTTGACTTAAAAATAAAGACATTTAGAGGGGAAATTGCAGTTCCAAGATGCAAAAAACTTAAATGCAAAACATAAACTTTATGGTATGATAACATTCAAATATTTAACGATAATGCATTCTAGTACATAAAATGTTAGAGCATATTGCACCTTTAAATGATTTGTATTGTATTTGAGTAAGACACCATTTAACTTCTAATTTTTACATATGAAACTAATTGCCTGTTCCCATACTTTATCAAATCACATATACAAGATCAAAAACTCGTCAGGCTGGAGTGAATATAATGCCGTCCGTGTGTATATTTAAATTTTGTATTTCATTAACCACCATACCAACTCATTAAATCACCCTAATGGACAAAAACACTTCAGGTTTAGCAAGAATGGCATGCCTAATATGGCGCCGATCTATATGGGGTTTTTAAATCAATCGTACTCACAAAGGGGGAGGAAGGTGGCGCAATGGATACACGCTCTAATCTAGTCTGCTCCAGCTGGAACATCCACACAGTTTGAGTCTACACTCGATTCCAAGTTCACCGTGTAGTACAGAGCGCCCATAAGCCAAGTTAACCAAATGACAGTCTAAGAAATCCTACTAGCCAACTAAAAAACATCAACTCCCATGCAACGCTAGGAAAGTTGACGCAACCCGCATGACAATAAACTTGATGTTCCCTGTAATGGTAGTAGCATGACTTATCTCCCGTAAGATCTGCACTGCACGGTGAACGTGGAATTGAGTGTAGTTAGACTAACTGGCAAGAAGAGCATAAAAAACAATAATAATATATAAATAAAACATTAAAACAATTGAACTGGCAAGGCCAACGAAATGTCAAGTTCTGTGGTATCATTAATTTGTTAACTTTTATTGCTTTTAGACCTAGAATATCATAAAACAAACCATTTTCTGAATTAGAAAAATAAATTATTGCATTTATAATAATAAACCGTGGCACGTAATGTTGTTCTTATATATAGGGTCCGGATATTTTTTTAATGAAATTGTATTCTAAATATAGCACGTTCTATGCTGTTATATACCGGTACTACTTATATCTAATTATTTATAACAAAATTGTTATATTTATTTGTTTAAATGCAAGCCTAATCTACAGAAAAATAAATTGTCGCTAATCAGATACTGTTGACGATATTGGTCTGACAATTTATTGAGTATTGGCCATATAATTTCGTGGAAGAGAAAACGCATTTTGATGGGATGACTTCAGATTGGGTTTAATAACCCCCTTTGTGCTATGAATACACGAGGCATAAATATTATGTCTCTCTCTCTTACATATGCACACTCAATGCCAAATAAATATTGCATCCTCGTGGTTATAATTTAAACAAACATACATTCTCCTTAGGAGTTCAGGAAAAATCGTTAGTAAAAATTGATTCATTGGAGAAATATTCCAGTAAAAGATAAATAACAGAAACCAAACTGCGTACCAAAGACGAACTGAGTATACGAGAAGTATGATTTAAATTCAATAACAACTGTAAAACTTATTACTCGTTAATTACTGCATTGTGTTAAAATTATGAATGAATATAAAACTGGAGTTGTAATAAATTATTTAAAGTAAAAACATGCGTTTTCCACTGCAGTGTGTGCATAAACTTAGTTTTACCTTTAATAAAACTTACCATTGTATCTGAAAACTCACCAAAAGTGTTTACAAAGCTTCTATTAGGATAATGTTGTATTTTTCTCAGATTGAGATAATATTTGTAATGCAATTTGTTTCAATTATTATTTGTAATGTAATGGTTAACAATAAAAGATTTTTCGAAATAGACTAATGTCCAATAATGTATTGGACTAATGTCCAATGTGTTTTAGTATTTGAAAACATTAGTATAATAGCATGAATACTATACAGAGTGGGTGAAAAGTCTGAGAACGGCTTATTATTTCGTACATAAGGAAAATTTGAAGGTAGATGTGATTGAGTAACCTACTCTATGTAAAGATACTATTTTATTAAGATGTCAAAATTGATCCGCCATTTTGAACTTAACTTTTTTTAAATAGGAAAGTGGTCATGCTATACGACATTTTAATGTAGAATTTTAAGACAAAGTCAAAGGTGAAAACTGCACTTACATTGAATCATATTATATATGTAAGATTTACGTTGACTGTTATTTATGCTAAGCATTGTCAAACAGCTGAAAGAAAACAGTTTGAACATGTATTGTAATAATTTTCTTCTAAGGTTTATTTGCAAACATTTACTGTACCATAATCTTCATATTTAGTTTGGTGTTGCTTTTTTCATGTATAATGAACATTGAATTTACAAGGTAGGGATTTTTAATGTACTTTATTTCTAATTTATTATTGTTACTATGTATTATTGTTAAATTAATGTACATTAAATTAATGCCTCATGATTTGATTGATTTAACATTAAAATTTGTTAGGTAAGAAGTTTAATGTAAACTACTTTATTTAAAATTTACATTAAATGATACTTGTGTACTTATTTCCAAACACAGTGCCCCTTGGAGATAAGGGCTGTTTTTGAAGAAGTTTAATGTACTTCATTTCAGTTTAACATTAAATGCTATGATTCAATGTAAATAAATGCAAATATCTTCAGAACGGTTTGAAATATGGATGTGCGGTTTCCACCATTGATTTTGCTTTAAAATTCTACATTGAAATGATGTACCACATGACCACTTTCATATTTAAAAAAATACATTCAAAATGATGGATCCAATATGGCGGATCAAATTTTTGACATCTTAATAAAATAGTATTTTTACATAGATTAAGTCCCTCAATCACATCTACCTTCAAATTTTCCTTATATACGAAATATTAAGGCGTTCTCGGATTTCTCACCCACCCTGTATAGTATTCATGCTATTATACTAATGTTTTCAAATACTACAACACATTGTGTTAATTATTGAGAGGTCTTTGTGTACAAAGCATTATACTGCGTTAATACGGTCTCAGTATAACGTACAGTAGTTAGTTGTAGTGAGTAAGTTGTTCTATATATAGTTACAAGGCTAATGCTATTTTCTTGATCCCGATATAGGTAGTGACGTTGGGATGCTGTCGAGCCTGTGTTGCCCACGGGAAGGGCTCAGACTGGCTCTGAATCGTAGTCTAAGCGAGCCCGGACCGCCGTCTTCTGTACCGACCAAACGTTGCAAACTGGAGTCCGTCAGTCTACCTTCCAGTCCGTGCGCCGAGAGTGCTACTCTGCAACGCTCCCTCATCATGAAACGAGTCCGACCTCTCGACCCCGACTCGCTCGTTACCAAACTGGAAAGGACTACCCGTAACCGAGCGCAGAGCA
Organism: Philaenus spumarius; assembly: GCA_018207615.1. Taxonomy (NCBI): domain Eukaryota; kingdom Metazoa; phylum Arthropoda; class Insecta; order Hemiptera; family Aphrophoridae; genus Philaenus; species Philaenus spumarius. The sequence continues at coordinate 95,721 of JAGFPH010002212.1, forward strand.
ATTTCTTAGTCGTCGATTGTCGACCTTTCATCGCTTACAACGTCAACCATATCAGAGGATCGATTAACGTGAACTGTTCGGATAGGTTTAACCGTAGAAGATTGCAACAGGGGAAAGCCACTCTGGCGGATCTGGCTACGACCAGGGAAGGAAAGGATTTGCTTAAGAAGAGGACGTTTAAAGAAGTGGTCGTGTACGATGATTCTACCGCGGACGTCGACCACCTGCCTACTTCGCACCCTCTCTTTCTCATCCTGACAACTCTTGTGGAGGATAACAGAGAGCCTGCCCTATTGCTCGGTAAGTTCATCATTTCACTTACTTTTACTGAATTAAATAAACAAACAATCATTTATCTTTATTAAGGCAATTACTTTTGCTTTTAACTTAAATAATTTAAGCTTGGGTTTTTTATTTTTCTATACAGTATACAGTCTTATCATCTTTAAACTATATTAAGACATTTTTTACAGAGTGTTGTGTTTATAATTAATACATTTCAATGAATTGTGTTATAACTAAAAACTAAGTTAGTTAAGTTTGAAAACAATGTACGATCCAAACTTGTGTGTACAAGATATTGATTATGTTCCGTGTATCCCCTCATATGTTCTTGTTGTGTGCATTACAGTTTACGTTTTTATTGATACGTTTTATATTTAAACTCATTTTGTTATAAATCTGCATTCATAATGTATGCTTTGTCTTTTAAATTAATAACAGCTGAGATTTTTATGTGCTCTCTTAGCAGTTATAACTTTTAAAAGGAAATTTTAGTATTTTAGCAGTAATTAATTTTAAAATAGTTTCCTTTTGAAGTCGTGTTTTATAGTTCATGTTAATTGTGTTTATTATTTACTGCTTATTTAAAATAAAAGTTTTACGTTTTGGATTTGTAAATGTATAATTTACATTATTTTTTATAAATATTGATTTTATTTTTAACAAACTAAGAGCTATGTCATAATTAAAAAATGAAAACATGCTATAAGAAATAAGCCATATATAATTTAAGCACTTTGAATTAGAAAACTACAGAGGGTAATGTATACAAGTTAAACTATATTGCTGTTATGAGAGAGTCATCATTATGACAAAGACCTAATGACAATATAAAACTACCTGTCAGTTTTTTGAAATATTCCAACCCTTATAGTTGCAGTTTTTTATTATGGTGAATACAAATTACTTAAGGTCGTGTTTCATATTTTAGCCACCATTTTTAGTCTACCGTCTTAAATTTAACTGAAATTTAAGATGAAATTCAATGGCGAAAGCTGATTTTGACTGGCTGACATATTTTACTCTTATCCAAAATCACTATAAGAATAATGTTAATAAATAAGTTGTCATTCATTAAAACATAAAGTATTAATAGTAATCTCAATTTTGAAAATGTAATACTTTTTACTAAAATAAGTGTATACTATCACAATAAGAAACATTTAAAAATTACCATATTTGAAGCAAGGTACGGAGGGATGTGGCACCACGTAGCGTAGCAATTACAAAATCTCTGATTTGATCAAAATCAGAATTTATCATTTAATTTCTCGTCAAATTGCAGTTGAAATAAGGTTAAATTCAAAATGTCTAGAATACACATTTGGAACACACCCTTAAAAAGTTTGTATTGACTAAATGAATAGTAGTTGAAAGATATTTGATAATATTACTCTCCTGGTGTTCAGCTTTGACTGTCCTAAACTTTACGGTATTATATATAATTTTATATAAGTGTTTATATGTATATATTTGTATAGCCGATTGTATTCTTAAAGGAGAAATAAAAATTTCATTTGAGAGCTAAAATCCAGAAAATAATACAATATAACGTGTCCCATCTGGATCTGTTTTCTGTCTGTCCGCCTGTATGTATTTTTTACAAATACAGTACCTTAATATCTTTGAATCGGTTTAATACATAATCACAATACTGGGTACGAATATTCATAAAAAAAGGCTACATTTTACTTTAAAAATTTGTTTTCCTGCAACGATATGTTTCAAAATGGCAGCAGTTCGGAAATGTTCAATGTTAAATATCTAGAAAACCATACGTTTTACAAAACAATGTTAAGATGCCAAATTTTTAGTACATGGTTTTCAATAATTGTGTCATAAACAACGGAGATACCTCAAATTTAGTGGTCGAATGTAGGGCTATTCGAGTGCTGAAGGTGGTCATATTAATGAAATAGTAATAAAAAGCTCTACATTCGTCCACTAAATTTGAGTTATCTCCGTTATTTATGACACAATTATTAAAAACCATATATCGTTCGATTTGTCTTAAAATGGTCTAAACATTTTGTATCTTTAAATTTTTTTGTATAATATATAGTTTTTTAGATATTTAACATTGCAAATTTTCCAACTGCCGCCATTTTGAAACGAATTGTTGTAGCAAAACAAATGTTTCAAGTAAAATGTACCCTATTTAGGTGAATATTCATACCGAGTATTAAACCGTTTCTGAGATATTAAGGTACTGTATTTGTAAAAATCACATACAGACGGACAGACAGAAAACAGCGAGATAGGACACTCGCTAATCGTTATATTGTATTATTTGCTGGTTTTTAGCTGACAACCCCGTAAAGTTTCGGACAGTCGAAGCTGGACATCTGTATATCTAGCCGTGTAGGTTAAAGACTTTTGGAACACCCAATATATATATATATATGTACTATACATAATTTTGAACAGTCGTATGAAAAATACAATGCATACAAAGAAAACTGGACAAAACAGCATTCAAACAAAGTTTCCGATATGAAACTATAAACAAATTCAGTTGGTGCGAATAGAATGTTTACAAAACATGCCCTGGGTCCGAGGGTTCTTCATGTTTACAAAAAATGGATGAATACTGCAGTGATTGTTAAAATATTTCTAATAAGTGGAATAATAAAAAACTGGCAGATATAGGCCTAAGCATGTCCTTGTCAAATAATGATCATTAAAAAACTTTCCAAATGTCTTAATGGAACCTTTAACGTCAAAAGCTTTATGAGGTTATCTGCACTTTTAATGCAAGAACAAGTGGTTATACGAAAAAGAATAAACTTACATACAGGGTAAGTCTGGGACCGGTTTAATATTTTGTATATAAGGAAAATTTGAAGGTAGATGTGATTGAGGAACCTACTCTATGAAAAATACAATTTTATTAAGATATCAAAAAATTTATCCGCCATTTTGAATGTAACTTTGGTTTTTAAATAGGAAGGTGGTCATGTGATACATCATTTCGATGTAGAATTTCAAGAGAAAACCAACGGTGAAATACCAAATTGCATTCCAATTCGTTCAGTAGTTTTAGAGAAATCGTGATTTAGTAACTTTGACCCCCAAACCCCCCTAAAATTTCGAATTTCTTGAATCCCTTTCTTAGCGAGCACCCACGGCCCTAGAGGAAGCTACCTACCAAATGTCATTGCAATCAGTTCGGTAGTTTTTGAGATTTCGTGATGAGTCAGTGAGTGAGTGGTATTTCTATTTTATAATATAGATTAGGTCTATCGACTTAAATCAGAAAAACAAGTATGAGTAATATTATGATAATTTAAAAACCCAAGGAACAAGATTTATGAAATTTGGCATATGACCCTTAAACCTAGAAATTGATTTGATTGATTAGCCTCATTCGGTTATAATAACATTGCTGCAGTAGACATTGAGTTGTCATATATACAACATACAAATAACAAAAACAAATATAAAGGGTGTTTGAAAAGTCTGGGAACAGCTTAATATCTCAAAATGTACGAGTCTTATGAGATAGAAATAAAAGCAGTTATTCACAACCATAAAAGAACGACATTTTGGTGAGTTTGAAATTTTTGTCATCCATCTTGGACCCGCAATCTTGGCACGAACATCACTATTTTTAAATGGGAAGGTGGTCATGTGATACATCATTTCAATGTAGAATTTCAAGAGAAAACCAACGGTGAAATTTGTAAATCCATATTTTCAACCAATTAAAAATGGCGGCCAAAAAACTATGAAATCGTGTTTCCCGATTTTGCCCCATTTTGCTGTACTATTTTTGTTTTAATATTAATTATTATTCTTTTTGGATTCAGAATTAAATAAGCTATCAAACGATATGCCACACAACGATATTTGGTTGAACAACTCGAAATCAATTTTGAAAAAATCAAAATGGCTGTAACCTAAAATTTTTTAATACTCCCAAATATCGTTGTGTGGCATATCGTTTGAAAGTTTATTTAATTCTTAATCCAAAAAGAAGAATAATTAATATTAAAAAAAGTGGGGAAAAATTGGAAAACACGATTTCGTTATTTTTGTCCGCCATTTTGAATCGGTTAAGATATGGATGTGCAAATTTCACAGTTGGTTTTCTCTTGAAATTCTACATTGAAATGATGTATCACATTGACCCTCTTCCCCATTTAAAAAGTTCATTCCAAGATGGCAGACAAAAATTTCAAACTCACCAAAAAGTGGTTCTTTTATGGTTGTGAATAACTGCTTTTATTTCTATCTCATAAGACTCGTACATTTTGAGATATTAAGCCGTACCCAGACTTTTTTGACACCTTGTATATTTAAATCATTGTGGAAATAGTGAAGGATTTTTCGAAATAGACTAATGGTTGATCCACTAGAAATCAATTTTTTTTAAATAAAAATGGCGGTTACTCAAAAATTTGACATACTCCTAAATATTGTTGTGTGGCATATCGTTTGAAAGCTTAAATAATTCTGAATCCAAAAATAATAATAATTAATGTTAAAACAAAAATAGTACAGCAAAATGGGGAAAAATCGGAAAACACGATAATATCCATATAATATAAAATATGGATGTGCAAATTTCACCATTGATTTTTTCTTGAAATTCTACATCGAAATGACGTATCACACGACCACCTTCCTATTTAAAAAAAACAAAGTTACATTCAAAATGGCGGATCCAAGATGGCGGATTTTTTTTTATATCGTAATGAAATAGTATTTTTACATAGAGTAGGTTAATCAATCACATCTGCCTTCAAATGTACCTTATATACGAAATATTAAACCGTACCCAGACTTAATTGACACCCTTTATATATTATGTACCGTAGCTTTATTAATTTATATTTGTTTATCCAATATTTGGGTTTTGAAAGGATGACTATTACAGTAAACTACTGCATCATTGTGTTTGTTCTTTGAAGATTATTGATGTGCCAAATGTTTATTGTCAAAAATGACAGTATGTTCACTTTGAGGTTATGTACTTTAGTGGTTAGATCATTTTCACTCTATAATGATTTATTTTATGTTAATTTGAGCATTGACGATCAAAATGTTTGTTTATAACCATATTATTTTGATTTAAAATGAAGAAATTAATAAACAAGACTGAATATGAAATGCTTATTATTTATTAGACTCTATATTAATCAAATCTTTTCTTTAATTATTTGTGAATAATTAATTAGTGCCTCATGAGCTCAGTGAAAACAATTATACTGCAATACATTTATAAACGAAGTTTAATACTAAGGAAAATTTTTTTTTTTTTTCATTTATTACTCCTTCATAAAACTGATTTATTTAGTTTTTCAAGCTATCATAACCATATTTTTGAGTTGGTATAAGTAAGAATTAACGTTTGTCGCATTTTCAAGTCCCTAGAACCTTCACCCCTCGGTGCACTTTTTCATAAAAAAACAAGCATTTACTATGGCATGCCTAACTCAAGAACTATGAAAGTTACGTTCAAAGTTTTTTTTTTTACTTTGTAGAGGACATTGTCTGTAACGGCCTCTAGCATGGAACTGCTATTTTTTTAAAATATTTAAACAAAAAAATAACTTAATTAAAATAAAATTTTGAAAAAATATTTACATGTAACATTTCAACTATTCTATGCTAGAGGCCATAGAATGAAGTGTTTTCTTCAAAATAAAAAAAAATCAAGACGATATCTCTAATAAAACTTGAGATATGCCGCCATAGTGATTCAAAACGCGTAAAAATTAAATTTTCGGAAAACAGCTAACAAAGGAAAACAAACACCACATCAGTTGCTAAGCAAATCTTGCAAGTGTATTTCTTTATATTACTTAGTATAAATAGTATGTTTGAATTACTTACACTAAAACTTTCCTGCTCCATAGGTCTTTCCTTCTTTATCTTTCAGTTTTTGTTCACGGTAAGTTTTTATCGTTTGAATTTTCTTTCTATATTCCTTGAACTAGTGACTCAAAATTGTGTGCAAGCTTTTAGTTATCGTTAGATTTGAATGGGTTAGATTAACATTTTCCCTGCTTATTATATATCAATCTCTTCAGAAAAACATAGTGAATAAGAAACTGCAAAGAAAAAAATGATAGAAAAATGTGTTTTTTACGATTTTTAGGGTGGAGTGCCCCTTTCCAAAGAGTAAATAAGTAATACTTATAATAGAAATAATTTGTATGAGACCTAGTTAACTAATTCATTAAGATAAACTCCATAGCCTGGATCTATGTGCTGCAGTGAAAATGTCACTTGAGAAGATTTTAGTTCGTTAACCTATATTGTATCAGTCTTCTGGAGATATTTGATTTAACGCCAGCTGGAGGTTTGCTGTTAAAGTATTGGTCCTAGAACGCTACCTTGTGGAACTCCTGCTTTCATTGTGTAGACATTTCGTATTTTTGTTTTTAAAAGATCTTCACGTTATAATCTTGAGATGAAAAATTACAACGTTGTTTACTGTTAATGTGATTGACTTTACTACTGTAGCGTTGTAATCTGTAGTAGGTAATCAAAGGCTTAACACTTTTAGTGTGCGTCTTGATATCTTTTAAAGAATCTTAAATAATGTGAATAAGATTAGTGGATAGAGTGGTAGACTTACAAGTCAATATATAGGCCGTAATACGTACATTATAGCCGTATCATAGTTATCAAATTAGGTTGAACTGAATACATTTACTATTTAAATTATTAGACATTCACATGGGCGCCCATAAATAATTGCACGTTTACAGTTTAGTTAATAGCATTGGCCTTATGGAGGCTTACCGTGCTACTACCTAACCTAACTACATCGGCCCCTATCCACAACCACATTGAATTATGAATATACTTGTCTCAGTGTTTAATTCAAGATCAAAATTTCTTTATTTCAGTAACGTACCTCATGTTTAAGTAAACCACATATTCCTAATAACTAGTTTAAATGAGTTTTATGAGGTTGTGATGTTTTTATGTTGGCTACTAGCGTAAGATCTCCGTTTGAATAGCATAGGCAATGCCAGCCCATGCTATCAACTAAACTGTAAACGTGCAATATGGACAGAGGGGAGGCTACGGCCCCCCTAGCTTCCAGGGAGAAGTTATTTTTCTTTAAAGAGATTAGCACTAAAATATGTTTTAAATGATATGTGCCGTTTGATTTTACATATACATATTTGGTTTTTTACAAGAGTTCAAGCATGAGCTGCAATGCACAGTGAAATGCAAATGCTCCCACTACGGGGGTTGGCGTGCGAAGCACGCAATGCTCTGTGTATTGAAAATGTCCCGAACATGTCCCAACATGTCTGACACTCGTTTCGAGTTGGGTAGTGCTGTCGAGCCGAGCGCCCAACCCAACAAGACCGTCGAACATGTTGGGATGGAGCCCACACACTATCGAACACTTTCGATAGTGTGTGGGGGGGGGCTTCAATACTCAGATTCCAAGTTCCAGTTCCGATGATGGTAACTTGATTACCGAAATGTACCACTGGAAACTATAATAACAGGGTCAGTTATTAATAAATATCTATCAATTTATTTGTGTTTTTTTATAGTACCGTACCTCTTGGTAGGAGATTCAATGTTTAAAATTTCTTAAAGTATAGCTAAACTGTCAAAATACACTAAAACAAAAGTATATAATTTTGAAAACATCATTAAAACCCTCACGTACTGGACAAATAAGTTGGCATAGGTACTGGTACTACTGTAATCCTGTTTTGATGGTTAGGTTAGCTGTTGGAGTTTGGGAGTTCTATTCAAAGACGGTTTTTGTCCAGTTAGTAGTGTGGAGGACACGATATCTACTTCCGACACGTGCACACTACCCACATTTCACACGAGAAATTAACTGATTATGTGTAATCACAAATGCGCTGTATTGTGACAATTACCACGATGATTTTCATCAACTCGTTCGAAACAAGAGTTTCTTATCTGGTTTGATACGATAAGAGTTTAATTTAAAGACTTAAGATTAGGCGTGATATCTCGGCTTACGTAATTCTATAGAAATTAAGACTGATTAACGTCTTAAAAAAGTGTTGAATATTTTATTTTACAAAACCAGTTTTCGTGTGAGAGTAGTAAAATCAAGGATCGTGGACTAGAATTACCATACCCTGACTATAAATCTGCTCCTTTAGGAGATTTCTGTTTTTTAAGATCCGACTATACCACATAGTTGTAGAATATGACTCCATCCTCCAGTGGGGTTTTAATCACGTACACATGTTCCTACATGTTTATAAAACTTTCAAATTCACATATTTTCCTTTGTTGACAAATTTGTATTTTGTATGAAGATTTCATTCTTTTGTACATGGGTATAGAATTTTTTTGCGCAAAGGCGTGTGAGATATTATTTTGCAATCGTGACCGTCTGTAAACTTTCTCAAATTTTAAGGTTTCGTATAAACGAAATGTTTGAAAGAGGAAGTGTACATGTTGAGATCTTTTCAGTTTCAGTTAATTCTTCACTTAAAATATTTACATCTATGGTCTAAGTACATATACTACTAATTAATTTTTTTTTACAAATTGCTTACTCATTGAGTAAATATTTGCTAACAAATTCGTCAGTATTTGTAGTTCAAATTCAATTTCATTAACAGCAAGAATTAATAATGATGTGCAATAATGTAATCCTTAGAATTCGCTAAATTTACTTTCATTTACAAAACGTAAATTTTGGATAGACAAGACAATAGAAAACACCCAAACGCTTTAGCGGGTATTTTAGCTAGGTGGGAAGCACTGAAAGCTGGAAGGCGCTGGTGTGGAGGGGATCAGACGCATGCGCAGTACGTTAAGCCTGGGCGGCAGGCGGCGGTAGCAGGTGCAAACGGCGCACGAAAATTATATAACTGATGGAGTTTCCTTGTTAAACACGGTTGGCTGGCTACGATGCAAGCGGCGGATGATCGTTGGCATAACGCTCGCCGCAGGGTGCCGCTCAGGATCAAACCAGTTATATAATTTTTCGACTGCCGCCCGACGCTCAAGGATTTCTTTACTTTCAACAAACATATGACATTGGTTAAAAAGGCAAAATTAAGTATTTTTGATACGTATACGTTTATGATATACTAACGACCACTTATATGCAAAATTTAAAGAAAATCCGACAGTAAACAAAAAAGATGCTAATTTTTGTGAGTATACTATCGGAATTTTGTATTCGGTTCAAGGATTTATTTATTCTTTAAACACCATGAATTATGGATTAAACAACACCAATGGATTAAAACTTTCTGTTATGGGACTACTTACCATTGTTATTTTCACAGGAAGCATATATTTTAAAAGTACTTCCTCTTCGGGTTACACCTGAATTTATGTTAAAATCCAAATTTTTAAGAAAATCCGATGGTAAATAAAAAAGATGCTAATTTTTGCGAGTATACTTTTGGAATTTTGTATTCGGTTCAAGGATTTGTTTATTCTTTAAACACCATGAATTATGGATTAAACAACACCAATGGATTAAAACTTTCTGTTATGGGACTATTTACCATTGTTATTTTCACAGGATGCATATATTTTTAAATTACTCCCTCTCCGGGCTACACCTGAATTTATGTTAAAATCCAAACTTCAAGAAAATCCGACGGTAAACAAAAAAGACATTCTAGTGTACTGAAAGAATCGTTCTTTGTCTCGTCGCAATTCTTTAAACAGGTGGTAGTATTCACCATATCGTAGTCTGTTTTTGTTAATTGGGAGCACGTCCCAACGCCTTTGTTGGGCTCTTCTTACCTTTTGTAAACGATAAAAAAGGGGTCTCTCACTAAGTATTTCCGTCAGCACTAGCTCCTCTTGTGACGTCATCTCGTTGACTGAGACAAGTGTGGGAATTTTGTCGCTTGCATCGTAGCCACATCGGCCGCTCAGACCAAGCCGCTTGCACTTGCTAGTAACGCTCGCCGCCCAGCGCTCAGCGCTTGTATCGTAGCCGAGGCCTAAAGCTGATGTCCGCTTTTGAAAATATTATCAACATGATCCGATGTTTATCAGCATGCTGATATCAGCTTGCACAAGACATTTGTACCTCAACCTGCTGCGTGTAATACCCCCTTTAACGTAAGTAAATCAAAGGAAGTGAATCTATTATAACCCAGAGGTAAAACATATCCTTAAGTCTGGTAATCAGATCTAATTTAGCGCGTGTCAATAAAATTTACAGTTCTGTCTACTACCAGAGCATATTGATAACTCTTTATTCTAGTTGAATTGAAATTTACTAACCAATCCCTTAGGGAGATTGACTATGTGTGTAAGATTTTAGTTTTCCAAATATAGCAAAGCATGTAATTACTCAAAAGTATTTATTATTCAACCGTTTACTACGAAGACCTGCAGTAATGACATTATGGTTTTGTGAAGTAAAATTACAAATGTATGATTATATTGGAAGTATCACCAGGGGTTTACTCGTAATTTTTCCAGTACCGGATCGCTGCTGGATCTAACCGGTAGTGAAATTTTCACTTCTAAAACCCCTACTTTACGTATCTTTGGCGAGTTTACGGGTGCAGATATTATTCTTCCTTTTATAAGAAAAGTACACAAGTGTTATTATGTTACTATTTTTGTACTTGTATATATGGCACATTGCAAATTTTAGAGACACATACTGTTTGAAGCACAAACTTGGCCAAATGTCTCTTATTAAGTCAATGTCTTTTATCAGAAATTTAAATCTTCGGTAGAAGACGGTTAACATTTTAATTACGGTATGTAAATAAGAAAATAAGAAAGTTATATTTTTATTATTATTATTCACTTAAATAGAAGGTTTATGCAGCGCTAAAAATAAAACGAGGTCCGAACTGGAAAAAATAATATTAATAAATAAGGATGTCTTATCTCTACCACTAGGCAATAAATGCATTGCTCAATGATAAGTCTTGCAAGTAAGTTCCAGCTAATGTTTGTATGTATTCCGTGTTGTGCTCTCATTTGGGATATTTATTTTTTAATTAATTAATCGTGAAATTAAACGAGTTATTCGATAAGCATTAATCACTAAATGTGGACCAAATTATATTGTTTAGTCTTATTTTGATTACAATAATCTCATTTATAAACTTTTCAGTCCGAAAAAAATAATAATATAGAGTTTAAGTATCACTGATTTTTAAACTTGTTGGCCGCCTCGATTCTGAATCATCGATCTCTTATTTATAGTCGTTCGCAGCGCTCGCCGAACATCAAATGCGTGCCGCGAGGCTAGCAAAAGTGTGTCTGGTGGTCCCAAGTTATTCCATTTCGATTCCAAGCTGAAGGACAATGTGGGAGACTTTACTGTAGTGTGGGGATTTCTTGATCGGCGATTGGCTGACGTAAAATTCTGAACCGAGTGTTGTATGAGTGTGATTGAGGGAGTGGATAGTCCAGTGCAACGTTAAAACAAAACGTTAAAAAAAATAAAAAGCACTAATAAATTCCTACTTATCACAATACATCGTATTCATATACAAAACATTAAAACTATATTCTCAAATCCGTAACAATTACTCTTTAAAATGTTTAAAGCGACGCTTGTAGAAACAGTCACTTTGATGTATTAGATTTGCTCGCTCCAAACCGCACCAGTAAAAGAATCGTTCTGGTAGCAATCCTGTGACATTGAGTTATCACAGTGTTGTCACAACTGTGAGATATCTATGTGTAGAGTATGATCTATCTATCTACAAGGATATCTGTGTGCATTGTTGCGGTTGATGCACGTTCCTCTCTGTTTTTCTGATAAAACTTTTTATCATATTAAAGAAAACAAAGAAACATCTTCTTGTAGCAAAGAGTAGTAAAATGTATGATTCATTTGCGCAGATACAGGGTGGGTGAAAAGTCTGAGAACGACTTAATATTTCGTATATAAGGAAAATTTGAAGGTAGATTTGATTGAGGAACCTACTCTATGTAAAAATAGTATTTTATTAAGATTTGGTCCGCCATTTTGAATGTAACTTTTTTTAATGGGAAAGTGGTCATGTGATACATAATTAAAATGTAGAATATTAAGCAAATTCAATGGTAAAACCTGCACATCCATATCTCAAATCGTTCTGAAGATATTTGTATTTATTTACATTGAATCATAGCAATTAATGTAAAAATGGAATAAAGTACATTAAACTTCTTACCTATCAAATTTTAATGTTGATTGAAATTATACATTATCAAACAATCAAAACATAAGGTATTAATTTAATGTACATCAATTTTAACAATGATGAACAAAAATAATAATAATAAATTAAAAATAAAGTACATTAAAATCCCTACTTTATTAAAGTAAATAAATACAAATATCTTCAGAAGATATCTGTTTGAGATATGGACGTGCGGTTTTCACCATTGATTTTGTCTTAAAATTCTACATTGAAATCATGTATCACATGACCACTTTCTTATAAAAAAAAAAAATTACATTAAAAATGTAGGACCAAATTTTGTCTATCTTAATCAAATATTATCTTTACATAACAGTAGGTTCCTTAATCACATCTACTTTCAAATTTTCCTTATATACGAAATATTAAGGCTTTCTCAGACTTTTCGCCCATCCCGTATTTTGGTAATACTGTATTATCATCAGTTAAAGAGTGTGTATTTGAGGACATTTTTTAACCAATTTGTTACCGATGTGTTACGCATTGTTTCAGCGATATACAATCACACTTTATCGTAAGGGGATATAATAGTAATTTCTAAAGCAGTAAATAATAATATTTTTTTTAATTGATAATGAAAAGGTCAAAAAGAAATCAGCGAACATGTGTAAGACATCTTAAAGTATACTCTTTTCTAAGTACAGTATTACATTAACTTTGAAAATAAATGAACTATTTTTTAAATATTGAAAATATCATTAACAAAATAAATTCGCTATTTCGAGGATTTAGTGAAAAAATCCAATCTAAAAATCCCAGCTAAAACTATAGACCCTGAAATAGGATATTCTACAACAAAAATGAAAAACATAGGCAGTCCGAACGGGACTGGCCGATAGAAGTTAATTCGTAAAATGAATATAAATACAACCTTTTATCAATACATTCATTCAATCGTATTTACAGCTTTGTGCATTTTCGGTTAACGAGCATGTTTTTTTGGGTTTTTAATATTTTTTTTTTTTTATGGTCCCCCGCGGGATTTGAACCCGGGACGTCTTGCTTATGAGGCAAGTACCATAGCCGTTGAGCTATGACAGAGGACTAAAAAAATGAATATAAATAGAACCTTTTATCAATACATTCATTTAATCGTATTTAAAGAAGAATACAGATTCGTTTAACTTCGGAAACATTCGTACATCTTCGTGTAAAATATAAACATATTCCATTATTAATTTCTTCATTGTAATATACTTCTAAATTTTTAACTTAGTACAAAATACAAAATTTTAACAAATAGTTTTATTAACTTACAGTTTTATAATCCTTTTAATAATTGCACATATTTATCAGTTAAAATACATTTATCCGAGAAAGCGCTAACCCCTAAATATAAATCAGGTTATATTCATACATAACAAATTGTATATATACACAGATACTGTATACATACTTATCTACGCGGTGCGCGCGCAACTTTCTCTCTTCTGCTTCGCGTCAGTTGAGGTACACCGAACATATTTTATTATAGTATATAGTAGGCCAAACAGCGTGACGTAACACTAAGCCGGCGTTTTATTTTATACCCTGCCTAACGCGTCCAAAGATACATAGCTACCCAACGCGCTTAAAGAAAATAAGAACGGTATTAACTTAGAAAATAAGAACGGTATTTAGATTTAAACTTGAGATGGAACGGTTTGGAATAAAATATTTGTATTCACGGTTTGTACTTGTGAAAATCGCGATGTAATACACTTTTGTTTAATATAACGCTCATCTTTATAATCGGACTTCCGACGGAAATGGTGTCATAAAAAATTTAAAATATAATTTCTTTGGGTTTTTCTGCGATATCAGAAAGAATAGGCAACATCATCGTATATAATGGAAATAACCCTAACTAATAAAATCATAAAACATCCTCATTCGATCTTGCGGCTTCCTAGAACAACGACAGGTTATTAGTATCCTTCCCCCTCCCCAAAGAGGAATTAACTTTTCAAAATAACAATGACTCATAGTTCTTCGTACTGGAATAGTTGTGGTTTTTCTTGGGACGTTATTTACACGACGCAGTTCCATTTCTTTGATCTTTTTGGTGAGTCATGTCTTGAGTTGTTTTAAAGGAATAATAAATTCGTAAGGATTATGTAAATGTAATTACGATCTTCTTCCTGAAAAATGTGAATAATAGTAAGCGGAATTTGAAAGCTCGTTTAAAAACCACAAGAAAAGATCCGTCAGCAGTTTCTACGGCCGCTTTGAGCCGCTATCCTCAGAATACATGACGTGTATCTACCTACAGTCGGGAGCACGAAATAAGGGGGATGAGAATTGTTGCCAGATATGGGACTGGCAAAGCGAGGAACGGTCGAGAATCGCTTACTCTGCGTCACGATCTGGCAACACTGAGCGCAAAAATTCTCACCCGACTGTAGGTCATCATTGTGGCGCAGATGTCACCAAATACAATTTAAAATTCGAGTAGAGTATCAGAATTTCTTTGTTATATTCCATATTTTCATATTTGGTTATTTTAGTTATTTATAAAAAAAACGTAGCCTGTTATTCCTGTAAACCTTGGATTTTCTTCGTAATTCATTCAAAACTTGATTCTAAAAAATGTAAGAATTTAAAAAAGCACATTAACATGAGATTAGTTAATGTTTTCTGCTTAGAATAGGACATTGTGATATTTCAAACTGTTGTCTTATCTTACAACAACATTGATAAGACAACTTCTGATTGTAGCAGAGAAGAAGTTAAATAGAAAAGGTAGTAAGTTTTGAACTTACTGTAGAAGTAACGGAAAAAAAGGCAGGAATATTTATTTTAAAGCTTTTCCAAAATATTTATTGTTGATAATTTTACAAATTCTTTATCTCGAGTATAGATTAAGATTAGACGGCTTGTAAATAGGCAGTAGCAGCGTAATTCTTCATGAGAGATTAAGTATAACCTAAAAGTTCACCTAAGAAGTTAAAACAAACTCAATTCAGTCTATAGCCCGTCTCAACTTAAGTTGAGGCAAGGAGGGTGGGTAATTAGGGTCGGCCTCAACCGTCATAAAACCGACCCTTATTAATGCCGCCTCAGTGAACCTGTAGGACACTCTAGTATAAAATTGCAATTCAGTATGTCTTAAGTCAAAATAAAAAAACGATATCATATTTCGTTTCATGATATTTTCCAGATAATTTTGATACCAAATTTGATTACATTTGGCCAACTTTGAGCTGTACTAGCATTATAAACTTTCTTAGTTGAATCAACATTACTAATACGGTTTACAACAATAAAGCCACACAAATGTACTAGAGAAGTTCATATTTAAATCTATACTAATATTATAAAGAGGTAAAATTTGTTTTTTTTTGTTTTTTTTTTTTGTTTGTATGTTTTGGGTAATCTCTGGAATTGAATTACTGAACCGATTGAAAAATTAGTTTTACTAATAAAAAGTTACACTATCCCTGAGTAACATAGGCTATAATTAATTAATTTCGATAAAAACCTTTTTTTATTTCAATATTTGTAAATTTAGTCTTCTAATCCCAATGGAACCTTCTACAAACATATGTTATGTTTTACTTATAATAAAGGTGTTGGATTAATAATAACCTCAAAACTAAGATGGTAAATAATGATAAATATTCAAATCAAATTATTTCTTATATTTGATAACAGCTGTTATAATAATTGTTAAAACAACCAGCTAGGCTCAGGTCTACAATTTAAAACCCTAACCTAAAAGCTAGAAATACAAAAATAATTGCTTCAAATTTTGAAATCAGCTGTTAATTGGAGCAAACAGCTATATTATCTGTTTTTTTTATTCAATTAGTTGCTATGGTAATAAATGTAAATACATTTTGTGTTGGTTTATTATTCTAGGCCTAACCTAAGAATTTTCCCGACTAAATTTACAAATATTGAAATAAAAAAAGGTTTTTATCGAAATAAATTATAGCCTATGTTACTCAGGGATAGTGTAGCTTTTTATTAGTAAAACTATTTTTTCAATCGGTTCAGTAATGCCAGAGATTACCCCCTACATACAAACAAAAAAACAAACTTTACCTCTTTATAATATTAGTATAGATTTAAATATGAACTTCTCTAGTACATTTTTGTGGCTTTATTGTTGTAAACCATATTAGTAATGTTACTTCAACTAAGAAAGTTTATAATGCTAGTACAGCTCAAAGTTGGCCAAATGTAATCAAATTTGGTATCAAAATTATCTGGAAAATATCATGAAACGAAATATGATATCGTTTTTTCATTTTGACTTAAGACATACTGAATTGCAATTTTATACTAGAGTGTCCTACAGGTTCACTCAGGCGGCATTAATAAGGGTCGGTTTTATGACGGTTGAGGCCGACCCTAATTACCTACCCTCCTTGCCTCAACTTAAGTTGAGACGGGCTATAGTATAGTTGTAAACATTTTTGTTGTATTGTGGTTTTTAAAGAGTAGATTAGTATAAACAAAGAAACCCACAACTTGCTTGAATCAGTTTTGACTTATCGTAAAAGTCCTAATAAATTGTCTAAAGTTCACGGTTTTGACATGTAGATAATTAAGCTTTTTTAAGACAGTAGTCATAAAATTCCTATTAGATTATGTCAAACGAAACCACTGTTCCGACCGAGTACGAGTTTGGTGGCTTAGTGGACCACGACATTCCCTACCGATGACTAACAACCACTCCTAGGTCATTGTCTCCTGCTACACACTTCGTGAGCGCACATAATCTGTGGAGATTTAAGGATAAATGCATGTGCGAGCGAAATAGTGAAACATTGCTGACTTACAGCTCTAAGTGGATATTTATTAAGTACCGGTACTACATCTCGAAATACAAGAGATAGCTACTTTTTACCAGCATTACAGGAGTAAATAACAATTATATAGGAGACTATTATGTTTGTTTTACAATTTGATCCGAGATTAGATATTTACTAAGATTGTAATTTAGTATTTACTATTTATAAATTGTAATACGCCGCCAGTAAGATACTTTTAGCGAGTTTAGAGGCTTGGTTTCGCATCTAAAGGAGGAGGCTTGGTTTCGCATCTAAAGAAGAATATTTGTTCAAACCCAAGTGTCCCAAAAATCAAATTTCATTTGTACAAGAGAAAATATTTGTTCAAACCCGTGTACCCCAAAATACCTATTTTGAGAGTACAGGGGAAAATATTTGCTTAAACCGAAGTGCTCCGAAAGACATATTTTAGGAGTGCTGAAGAAAATATTTGTTCAAACTCAAGTGCCCCGAAAGATATATTTTGTGGGTAAGGAGGAAAATATTTGTTCAAATCCAGGTGCCCCAAAAACCCTATTTTGGGAGTACAGGAGAAAATATTTGTTCAAACCCAAATGCCCCAAAAGACATATTTTGCAGGTATGCCTACAGAATAAATTATTTGGTCAAACCATGTGCCCCAAAAGATCTAATTTGTGGGTGCAGTGGTTTTGAAGAAATTTTAATTGTAAACATAGACCGAACTATCGTTAAATAGTTCGTTCAATTAATAGTTATAGAAACGAAAAGTAACAGCTGATGTCCTCAACTCCAGCTGACGTTTTTGGTCCTAAAAGAGCTACTTTATCAACTCAACGCATGTATTTGAAAACAGTTGTCTTTGAAGCAGTACGATGAAAAAGTTTTAATGAGTCAGAAACACATAAATTTAGTTAATTTGATGCAGAAAGTGCTGTTATAAATTTAATTTTAACTAATTTGCTAATAAAATAAATATAGTGCAATATATAGGAGAGGTGAGAAAATCAGCAGAGATGTAGGCCTAGGACAGAAATTAGAATACGCATTTTTAAATAACTTATTATTTAATAGTTCCTTAATTTAATTTAATTGTAGGTTCCTTCAGTTATAAATTTAAGTACGTAATGTCATTTTGTTTGTTCTTTGACAGTACACAACATACATTTACGATTTTTCATACGTCACTTAATTTTAAAATGTGAAAATATCAGCTGACTAATCAAAACAGCTGACTTGTGGTTTCTGTTTTACTACGAAACTGGCCTAACTACGATCATAGTACAGTTATATTCGGTTTAAGCGATGACGCCATCTCGCATGGATTCTGTTTAGTAATTAATGTGAAAATGAACAAGAGATCAGATACAGTATATAGCTGAGATATTTTAAGCGATTGTGTAATATCCGAGAATTATTAACTAGGAAAGATTTTTACAAATCACAGAGCCATGTGTAATGCTTTAGTCAGAGATTAGCACGTAATTGTTTCAGTGCCAATCTGTTAAGAAAACTCTTAAATTGCTAAGCTAAGTAGTCGGAAATTCTTTAAAACTGCCAGTTATTGTAATATTTCACTCGCTCCGCTCGTGTAGATCCTTTTGTCTTTGTGAAAGATTCCTTGGTTTTTGTTTGCATTGTGTTTTTGTGTGAGCATAATGGGATTCGGGTTTCCTTAATGAAATAAAAAGACGTTCGAGGTTTGATTGAAGTATATTATTATTTTACTGGTGATTTGGTGAAGTTTTCATTAAAATCGTTATATGTAATTGATGAAAGCGTTACCGTATCTCTTTTTATACATATTTGTATCTTTTTATATTTTTTTTATTCAATTAATAGGGGCTCTGCCCCTGTTCGTTTCGCCCGCCAACCCCTGCGGTGATATATGTTGATAAAAATGAAAACCACAAAATCCCTAACTTTGTCCATAATTTTCACATTTAAAAAATTTTTTTAGAGTAATTTTAAATATTTTCGGAATATAAAGTGCCTAAAATAGTCTCTGAAAAATCCTCTACGTGTATTGAAAGTTTCGTCAAAATCGGTTAGCCGTTCCGGAGATTAGCCCGGACAAACAGACCGATAAAAAATGTATAAATGTGTTTTTAGGTTTTGATAATGTGTAAATAACCACACGAGCTTAGAAAAAGCTTATATTTTGAAATCACGGACACTTCAATTTTATTTATATGTATAGATATCACTGGTAAATGATTCGAACATATTTTCTTAGATCACTTTTTTTAATTTGATGGTATGAAAGCTGTAGTGTGCCATTTTTGTGTAAGGCTTTGTTCTAAGTAAAGCAACGTCTAGAAATTACTATTTGTACCTAATTTTCAAGAACTTTTTATTGTTGATTTTTGTTTTTGCCAATTAGAAATTGTTCCGTAGTTTTTTTTCTCAAATCGAGTCAACATTAATTTGCTACTATAGTTAATTGTTAGTTTGCAATTATTTGTATTGTATGTGATCAATGTATATGACCAATACAAAATGGGATGTAAAATGATAAGTTATTGAGAATATTTTAATCACAGACAATGTCTTCATAAATTTTGTCACCCAATGATATTCTGATCTTTCTGTACAACAGCTGGGTTATTGTAGACAATGTACGAGTCCGTGTGTTTCTCCATGTGTACCAACATAACGTACGCAAACTTTGGCACTAACAGTATGATCGAGTGCCATTGAAAACAGTTTAAGACGTTCTGGCGTCAATTGGTCGAAAATAGTTCCCATTGGCTTCTTCTACCGGGACACGCAATTATTTCGGTCTTAAATTGTTTTTGAGCAGCTGTCATTTACTCACCTGACTACAAGTCAAATTTCTATGCTTCTGGAAATCTAACTCATTAGGCTTTCTTCATTCACCTTAAGCGTTTTATGTGTTAAATGTACTTGAAAGCACACACATCAGATTCTATATTTTCTTACATAAGTCTTGCTGTCCTGAAAAGATCCGATAGCAACAACCATTCAATTAAGCCTAAGTATGTTACTTTTTCCTGGATTATGGTTTACTCAACATTTAAGGCTGGTATTCATTCATAGTCGTTTCTCTAGGTATCCTTAAGGTTGAGCGAGGGTCTTGCCAGTTTCGCGACAGCCTTGAGAGAGCTTCAATCTTTTGGCGCTGGATCGCTAGTAGTAGCGAACGAAACTGTGTTCTCCCACCACCTTGCCTTTCTCCTCTCTCTCTTTCTCTGCAAACATCTCTTTCAATTTCTCAATCTAACAGATCAAACTATACTCGCGTCCAAGAAATTAGGCGGGTGATAGAAATGGCGGTGATGCCACTTCGTGCTGTATTTATTTATACAAATACACCCGTCAAGTAAAGATTTTTGAGTGTGCTTTCTCTCGAGCTTGTGAATCTGTCTACAGGGCATAGTGAAATAAAATTATACCACTGCCTTCAGAAAATGCTACTGATTCCAATGGTATGACTTTTTATTTTTATAACGGCAGCAAATAATTAACAAAAATAAAAAACCTAAATTGTAATTTAATTCAAAACCGCCATGTATTGAATTTTTCACCAAGCGAGGATTTTTTTGTCTTTTTGGTCAGGAAGATTTCGTCTGCGGTAAAGTTGTAGAAAATCGTATGAATAAAATTTTTTGTTCGAAACTTTTTTTTATGAGATTCTTAGTTTAGTTGTAAAATGCATAACTGTATGAAACAAAAACAAAGACACGCGGGCGCTCGGCGAGAACCGTAGCTCGTAACCCTTGTTTAATGTTGTAAGTTGCTATTTTATATTCAAGAGTAAAAAAGGAAATAATTTAAATGTTTATAGACAACATTTCCTTTACATATTATATGATGATGATACCATTATTTTTTTCGTTAAGCCATAATTCCAGTTAATTTTTTCTTATCTTAATAAAATTTCAACAACGTTTTTTAGACTTTTTAGTTAATTCCTGAAGCGAACTAACTCGTACTGTGTGTGAATAAGAAATGTAGGCTAAATTTTAATAATAAAAAAATAATTAAAAATTGTATTTTCGTAAGAAAGTATTTTTAAGCCTTTATTCATTTTGTTGTTCATTTAACACCCCACAGGAAACATGTGCGAGATTGAAGACACCACGGTCGTGAACAACTTTACTTCCCATAATTTTCCTATATCTCGTTTTTACAATGTATTTACAGTATTCTATATTTACATATAATTTACAAAATTTATAAGTGATTCTGTTTGTATACAAAGTACAGTAGCCTAATTAAAATTTATAGGAAAACCAATTTAAAGAAAAATCATTAATTAAATATAATTTTAAACTAATATAATTACCTTTTATAATATATCCGTCTTGTGACTTCGTTTATTTTGTAAGTTAATACGCGTTTCGGGTCCGTGGTCCCATCATCAGTTTAACTCAAATCTGCTCCGTTGGAGGTCGTTAAATATTTATATTAAAAACACATAAAACACAACAAGTAACCTGCACATACATAAACTTAAGTTTCGAGGGCAACATCACGATGCACACTCTAAATGGTAATTATATTAATTTATAATTATATTTAATTTATAAAAGTGACTCTATTTAAAATACATTTTAAACTTTTTCTTTTGTAGGAATGCCCAATATAGGTTTTGCCTAATGGATTCCTATTTATCGCTAAAATATTAAATATCTAACATAAATTTAAATTTATTTGGTACTAATTTTTTGAACATATTGTAAATTATTATTCTCATACAGTCAAAAAATGTTGTTTTCTTTTTAAACATACAAATCATTTTGTCAAAAATATACATAAATTTGAAACGTTACCGGTAATTAAGACGTTACAATAACTGTAAAGTTATAAGCAACTTGATAGTTAAAAAACGAAGTCAGTTAATAGCATTTACAATAACTAATAACAGTCTGTGCCAGTCGATAACACTTTTATAGGAAAACAATTTCATTGCTTATCCCTACCGAGTAGCCAGGCAGAAAGGCAACACTGCACGGTTAGGCATTGTCCTGCGTGAGCGACGGGGTGCGAGCGACGCGAGCGACGAGCGATTCGGGCGCGCGACCGTTTTGTCCTGTGTGAGCGATCTGGCGATGAAAGCGTAAATAAGGCCAGTCAGCAACATTACTTAAAATATGTGCTTGTTCAAGAATTGTGTAGGAAACCGACTAATGATATTTATTTAGAGAGGACTTGTTACGGAGAATATCACCACCTGTTCCATAAACTGAAAACCTGTCAAAATGGACCTGAGTTGTTTCATTCATATACTGGAATGCTACCAAGCACATTTTTTTATATCGCTGATGCTATACGAGGTGAAATAAAATATAAAGAAAGGAATTTCTAAAAACCAATCTCCGTGGAAGAACGACTGTTTAGAGAATTAACTAGCTGGTTTTGTATATGCATAGTAATGTAATTGTGTTATAGTAGTACACATGTGATATAAAAGTAAAAAATATAAATTAAATACATCCGAAAATTGAACAAAGATGCCCAGTTTTAACATGACATTCAAAACCAATGTGAAAAATAAATGATATACAATACAAAAGTGGAAAATATAACATTAAATGCATAAAAAAGTGACAAAGAAAAAACCAGTGACAACTAATGTAGATCTACTCCGTATCTGATGCACTCAGGAAATGCGCAGTATGAACAAGCGACGGAGCGACCGAGGCGATTTGAAACAAATATTTTGTTCTTGTCGCGTCGCGCAAACATCGCTTTATCGCTCTGATCGCAGTGTAGGACACTCCTGGGAGATAACCCAGTTTGTTATTTTCGCGTCGCTCGCATCGCTCGCGTCGCTCGCACCCCGTCGCTCACGCAGGACAATGCCTTAGTGTTGCCAATTCGTGCGTGGAGTAGGCGAATCTCGACCTTCCGTCGCTAGGCTAGTTACATATCCAGCAACACCGCAATTTCTATCACCCGCCTAATTTCGTGGCCGCGAGTATAAACTTCTAATCCTCATTCACTTTACATGGAATTTAGTTGATTTTTCTGTTTTCTGGGGAATTTGTTGATTATAATTGATTACTTCTGGTTACATAATACAATTACAGAAATAATAAATGCTTTGCATGTCTTTAGGATTAAATATAAACGAAAGTTGTTTTAAAAATACGCAAAAATCAATCAATGATGAAACTGGCGAATTATGAGACAAGTATTAGGCCTTCTTGTAACAATAGTAGACCTATAATAACTTGAAATTCGCCCTTCTTGCTTGAATAGGTTTAATTAAGTTATTATGTACATTTTTATGATAACTTATACAGAATGTTGCAATTAAATTTTGTTTACTCTTTTTAAAGTTTATTATCGTGTATACATAAATAAGTAATTAAAAGTAAAACAATATTTTGAAAATTCTATATTCAGAGTGTTTGAAAAGTCTGGAAACGGCTTCATATAGCAAAAAGGTCATGTCTTACAATATAGAAATAAATGCAGTTACAAACATACATAAAAGACCCACTTTTTTGGGAGTTTGAAATTATTGTTCGCCAGGTAGAAATAAATGCAAATACACAAAATAATCAATGAAAACTGCATTGCATGCTACTTAATTCTTTTATAACTTTAGACGTTACCTTTTACAATGAGATATAATATACTAAATGTTATTAATGTCCTAAACTTTGTTAAATAACGTGATTAGAATAATATACTAAAATAGAAGAAAATATCTAAACTTTGCTTGAAAAACAAGTACAGAAAAAATTAATTTGATAAAAATTAAACAAAAATAATTTAATACAATAAAATATTTTTTTATTTTAACCCTAGAACCGGCAGACGGTACATAATGTACCGTCACTCCAACACATTTGTAACGAGTGATTGTATTGAATATTTGACCCTTTAAAAATCTTTCAATCTCAAAAAGACAAACACCATTGGAAAGGTCATGTATCAAACTTTAATTTTCGTATTTATAATTTCTTTCTAAAACGTATATTTACGTATGTAATCGTCGTTTTAAAATTGTAGATTTCTGTAAACCTGATTCCACGCGTGGATTCGAATACAATTAATTGTACTGTTATTTCCCACTTATTCAACGTCCCAGACCATCTACAGTAATATTTTGATCAAAATTATAAAGCTACCATGGGATTCGTCAATATTTGATCTATCTAAAGATGCCTTGCAATAAGATGTCAGTACCATACAATTTGAATGACTAAGCTTTCTGTAAACCCTTGCGATTCGGCACAACAACCAACATCCGCAGTCACAGCAAGAGAGCGTAGACTGGGGAGGTTTGCAAAAGGGGAAGGAGGAGAAATATTGGAATGGGTAAGCAGTGAGCGCAGGGTTGCGTCCCGATTTTGTTGAAGGCGGTTTCCAAAACCTAAGGGTGAGTTTATTTCTTGAAGGATTTGAGATAAACTTATGTTGTTTTTTGTAAAAAAAAGTTCAAGAGTTATAGATTAAAACGCTATAATTTTCACCTTAAAAATTATTTTAATACGTTTGTAAAAATTCACTGAATATTTTAAAATGTTGAAATACGTGATTTTTCAAAAAATAGAATATGGGACTTTTATCACCATATTTTAATAAGAATAACTGAAAAATTTAGTTTTCATACGCTCAACCGTTACATAGATGAACTCTTCCCAAGAAGTCGAAAAATGAGCACTTTTACAGCCCATATTTCGCAAAATATTCGTTGTATTTTTTTTTGTCTAATTTATATTGATAACATGTTAGTAGGTTAATAGTTTTCAACACAAAAAAACATGAAAAAAAAATATGACGTAAACCCATCGCACAACCTTAAGCTCATTCATGTAAGAAATCCGCAAGGTCGAATCATATCTTAGAGAGGCCTTACAAATAAATAGTTTTCAATTCATTGACGTTTATTTAAGGCGACATTAGATGAGGCTACATTAAGCAAACCTAAAGTTAAGAAGACACCTGAACCAATTTTAAGTAACCTCTAGAAGGAATATTTCATTAACTATACATAAAACTATCCTTTTGTAATTTAACTTGTTGAAGCATTTAAAATGCATTTATTTAGTTTATTTATGAACGTAAACAGAAATCGTTCATAATATTAATTATTTCTTACTTTAATATTGTTGGCACTTACGTCCAACAGTTGGCACAACTTAGCAACTACAAAATCAGCTGCTAAATAAACTGGCGAATTTATTTAAACTGTTTAACAAACCGCTTGCTTCAGATCATTCAGATGTTGGTCTATAAGCTTAAAATGGTCTCAACTAGACGAATGCTTACATCAATTTATGAAATTGGTACAATCCTAGTTTATGAATATCTCAGTATTTACTTTTAGCTATTACAATACTGTATTTAGGTTTTCATATTAATCAGATATCATTATTAACTGTATGATTAAATTTAAATATGTATTGTCACATCGTGCATTTGAACCGCTGGGCCTATCCAGAACAAACTCAATTTATTTAATTGCTTTATTAATTCTTCTTCAGTAGCCTACGGCAATATCAAGAAATCTCAGGAACACAACACATAACACAGACGCTTGTTAGAGAAAAATATTCTAAATACTAGAGTAATCTATTTATACTTATAAAAGCCAAATACTACTCTTTGATTGATTGATTGACTGATCACAGTTTCTCAAAAACCATACCAACTAGGAACTTGAAATTTTGTACACATGAGGCAAAAGAGGCACTAGAGGCGTCCTAAGAAAGGATTTTAAAATATTTGGCCTATAAGGGTTGAAACAACCCCTAAAACAATAATTATTTATTCTTATTTATCTCAGAAACCTTACTTTCTAGAAACGCAAAATTTGGTATACGTATTTCTCATAGGGGCAAGAGGCGCACTAAGAAAGGATTTTTAAATAAACTTTGTACATTTATTTCTTACAAGATACATATAAAAAAATGAACCAGTTTTGCATTTTATCACTGCTAAGGAGTGAACATTTAGTAACAACCCCTATAACTATAAATTAATTTAATACCGCCAAGGAACGTAAAATATTTAGTACACATATTGTTTATAGGCGCTATAGGCGGACTAAGATAGGATTTTAAAATATTTGACCTTTAAGGGGTGAAACATCCCCTAAAATAATATATGTTGATTGTTTACTTTCCTTAAAGCTGCAATTTTGTACATTTATTTCTTACAAAACACATATGAAAAGTAAATTAAAGGCACCTTTAGGCCTGCTTAATGAAAAGGGGCGACTCTTCATTGCATATGAACCTAAGGCAGCCTTTAGGTAACTTTGAAGATGGATTTAAAACTTAACTTACTTAAAATCTATACTTAAGGTTTGATTCTGCATTCAAAAATCACACCTTAAAACCTCCTTAACTCTTCCTTTCCTTAAGTCTACTTAAAGAAATAAATGACTGTGAATACCAACCTTAGTCTATTTGGTGATGGCATCTCTACTACGGCTGGTATACACAGTCGTTTCTTAAGGTAGCCTTAAGGAAAGGAAGAGTTTAGGAGGCCTTAAGATACGATTTTTGAATGCAGAGTCAAATCTTAAAAGTATAGATTTAACTAAGCAGTAAAACCTTCTTTAAAATTACCTAAAGGCTGCGTTGCTTTAGGTTCATTGCACCGTAGAGACGCTCCTTTTCATTGCAATCATAAATAATTGCAATATCCAATATTCATACAATATTGATAGTATTGTGTTTTTTGCCTTATGAAGGCTATTTTATTAGTTTATCGATGTCATTGCATAACTAAATATTGCAATAGCTAAAAGTAAATACTGAGCTATGCATGAACTAGGCTTGCACCAATTTCATAAATTGATGTAAGCCTTCGTCTAGTTTAGAACTTTTTAGGCTTATAGGCCAACATCTGAATGTTCTAAAGCAAGCTGTTTATAAAACAGTTTATATAAATTCGCCAGTTTATTTAGCAGTTGATTTTGTAGTTGCTAAGTTGTGTCAACTGTTGGACGTAATTGCCAAAAATATTGAAGTAAGAAACTATGAATGTTCTGAACGGTTTCTGTTTAAGTTCATAAATACACTTTAGGTCTCCTTAATTGTAGCCTCATCTCAGGCCACCTTAAATAAATGTCTATGAATTGAAAACTATTTGTAGGGCCTCTTTAAGCTATGATTTGATCTTACGGTTTTCTTACATGAGGGAGCTTTAAGGCTACCTTAAGAAACGACTATGAATACGAGCCTACATCTTGTTTGTTAGTAGCCCAGTAGCTGCATTTTCAGTTCAAACCGCGGCCCAGATAGGGTAATGTTTACTGGGAATTACGTCCGTGCTAAAAACATTTTCTCTAATTTATGATTTAATTTAATAAAATCGGAAAAAATGTTTCCGAAAAGTGAAAATAAATATTTCCATGTTTAGTGTTATAATTCTGACAACTTATTAACCCAACACTCGATCGAGCAAATTAATATACTGGTATATTTGAGTTCCTATCTAATTTACCTAGAAACAGCATCAATAGAAACTTCAGTTTTTATTTCACTGGGATCGGAAATAATGTTAATATTGTAAAATGCGGTTTCATAACAAACTGGGTAATTGTGCAATACACGTACACACGAGCCTATAAAAATGAATTTAAAGAGCTGAAATAAGCCGTGATGCAGAGGCGTAGAATATCGACGTTTACTGATATGCGAGTTATCTCTCATCATTGCCACTCCAACTTCTGACGAAATAAAGTACATTTCCTAGTAGAAATAGAAAATCATTCATGCGATGCATGTTTTATAAAATGTTTGTCATGTTTTATAATTAACTGCCACTTGGTGTTTTACAAAAGACTGCTGTCATGATTCCTTGCCGGAGGTTTTTTTAATGTTGAACAAAAATGTTGCGAGACCTCAGCCATCATTTTTACGTTAAACCCATGAACGATTCAAAACCAATCGCCCTGTATTACCAACTTCAACGGCTACGCCATAGGGAGGAGACACCCCTTTCCCGTCTTTATTTGATGGCAGTTCGACTAATACAGACGTGGGAACAACCTAGCCAACTAAACCGAACGCCATGCCTAACCTTAAACTTATGCAATTGTATTGAAGCTTCACATTTTAATTGGATGATCACTCAAAGCACTACGTCACGATACTTTTATCATTTAAAAGAGCTGGTTTTTGTTTCCATGTTGAGCTTCAATAGCTTAAACAGATAAAAGTCACCTTTATAGCAACATTTGTTTCTGTCACAAACCATTTTCTCCAGTACAGGCAAAGATGTCATAGAGAACTTTGACACAATTATAAAGCATGTTAAGCCGAAAATGTTCGTGTATACAAGGTGTCAAAAAAGTCTGGGTACGGCTTAATAATTTTACCGAAACTTTTTTGACACCTTGTATTATTTAAAAAAAATATTTATTAGAATGTTGTCGTGCGGGGAAATGGTAAAAAGAGCTTTATTTACAGAATTAAAATATATTTTTTTAAAGAAAATTAATTGAATTCGGTTGTTTTCAAGAAATAAAAAAAAATGTTGTTCAACCCATCCTCTATTTCCCTAAAGCCGCAGCTTAAAATAGTAAAATGTTTAGTGGCATATTCATATAGTTTACATGAAACTAATTGCGAAAATTAAATGAAAAATAAGTTACTGTAAATAGTTATTGTAGTTAAGACCTTACAGTTTTAGATCCTAATGCATGCTCAGTAGGGCCAGATCTTTGCGTGAATGCCAGGTATTTGTTTTATATAATAGAGAGTCTACTATATGTTTAACACAAACTAACAACGAAATTTAAGTTATTTGCTCTAAAAAATATTCTATTTATAGATAATAAATATCCAGCATTCACGAATTTTTAAATGTGTAAAAATGGTAATTGGCTAGTAATTAATTGTAGATATCTGCGGTAAACGAATTAGAAGAATGGTTCTGATAATGTTCTGCGATTCAGAATGGTTTTATAGGAAGTGTGAACAAGTTGCCAAGGATTTTACACAATTAATAAAACAAACAAAGGAGAAAACACAGGGAACTCTTATATTTTATAAAGGACAAATACTAGGTCACACACTCGTTGTTTAGTCTTTCCTAAAATACTAAAACAATAATTCAAGCTTTTAACCGTTTAAATAAAAACATAGAAGGTCAGACTCGGTCTAAAAGCAACAGCAGTTTATTATCAAAATGTCCTTGCCACATCGGTCTTGCAGTGATTACCAAAAGATGTTGACTTTTTTTAATTTAACATGTTGGTAACAGTTGTTGGCGACCTGCCCAAGGTTTAGTCATCTTCCGTGTGTCCGTACGTCTGACATTTTGGCGAAAGTGCGACTATTTGTAGAAAGTTACATCATGTACGCATTTACTCTCTCGCCTTGGCGCGTGCTCTCAATACAATATAATGATATACTTAATCGCACGTTTTAACCATTGTTTACATCTTCATTGTTTGTATACATTATATACGTTTGGTAAGAGAAAAAAGGTTTAAGAGAATTTGTAATGATTTAGGTTCAAAAGTTTCCATACATTCTTCATCGAAGGAATCTCATTTTTATTGTTTTAAAAGTAATGCTTATCTGGAATTATGGCAACAATGCACCTCTGCCAAATTGGCACTATTTAGAAGCAAAAGTTGAACTTGAGGAAATGCAATACTGGAGTAAATTCACCGAACTCGGTGAGTGGAGTCAATCTGGAGAAGACTGGCGGTATGCTATTTCACTAGTGAGATGCTCCAGGGCACTTATTGGTCTTGCAATTGATAGTCTAATTTTGGCCAATTAACGCTACGCGCACACTGCACTAACCTGTATGACAGAAGCAACAATTTTAAGGAGTGCGCACACTGCACCGACCGATGAGGATCGAACATACTTTACAGGGTGCTACCATGTGATTGGCAAGAGGAAACCATTTTGTGTACTCAGTCTCGTCGAGTGCGGTTGTGTTGCCTCTGTTTCTTGTATTGTAACAAAGAGCGATGGAAGTTGATGAAGAGCTATAATATGCTACTTATTTTGAAGGAAGAGGAAAAGCAAGAAAAGATACGTCGATTTTGGTCTCACAATATTAACATGAAAAGACTTACATTTGGCGATTACCACACCCTTTTCAGAGACCTCGTTGAAGATAACGCAAAGTTATTTTGAATACTTTAGGATGACGCATGACAAATTTGAATTTTGGAACTTGAACTTCAGAGATTATATATCATCATATTATATAGCTCTTGATAATTTTGTACCAAAAAAATAAATACACCTACTACATCCATCTTGTCACCACATTAAACAAAACTCCAATGGATAAAAGTTCCGTTCCGATCGTAGGTACGGTGGCGCTCGCTACACTGACCGGCACGGCACGCCACGGATTGTCCAAACATTCTTTCACTTCGACTTTTTTTCAAAACTGCGAAAGTAGCGAATCAACCGTTGATGGCGGTCGTACCGGTCGGTGTGTAGTGTGCGCACCTCCATAAAGAGACATGCATTTGACTTTTATAAAAATCCCGGTCTCCCGTGCCGGTCAGTGCAGTGTGCGCGCAGCTTAATTGTTGCCAAATATAATCATCAATACATTTTGGAGAAACCTCCAATGTTAATTTGGAACACTAAATTGGTTCCTATTTAGTGTCTTCACGTAGTTAAATGCAAAATCATATTAAAATGCTTTTTAGAAGTTGTTTTAGAAAACGGCCTCGCTTATTTAGTTCTCTGCCATCGTTGTTATTTACTCTAACCTTTTCATAACGACGCTTCTGATGCAAGTTTTTATTTTAACCGAAAAATAGTTAATATATAAAAGAAAAATCCACTGACTCACTGATCACGATTTCTCAAAAACTACCGAACGGATTGGAAGGAAATTTGGTATGTAGCTTCCTCTAGGGCCATAGGTGCCCACTAAGAAAGGTTTAAAAAAAAATCGAAATCTGGGGGGGGGGTCAAAGTTACTAAATCACGATTTCTCTAAAACTACTCAACGGATTGGAATGAAATTTGGTATGTAGCTTCCCCTAGGGCAATAGGTGCTCGCTAAGAAAGGATTTCAAAAAAATTCGTAATTTTAGTGGAGGTTTGAGGGGTTAAAGTTACAAAAAATCCCCTTAAGAAATACATAGTGTAATATATTTATTGATATAATATATGTTTTGTTAATATACATTTAATTTTGATTTTTCTATCCGTGCAAAGCCGAATCGGGCCAGCTAGTAGTTAATATTACTAGTAAAATGATCTAAGTATTGTTAGTATACTATAATTATGTTAGTGACGTAATGTCAGAAATTTGGTTTTCACGCATTACCTATTTAACCGATTTGCAACAAAATTGTGATGTGAACTGTGTCACAAGTAGGTTACCGCATTTTGAGCAACCGCAGAACATCTACCGTGAAATTGGTTTCATTATTGTCAAACAAGGTTTTCACAAAATAAAAACCTTGGTTGGAAGTGAATGACTCATTGCAATATAACAACCCAGTTTCAAAGCAACACCAATTGATTAGTTGTGATGCTTTCACCTTCCAGCTATGACTCATAGCCGACGACCTAGCAAGGCCTTCGATACTTCTTTTGGCAATACCACTAGGAAATACATCGAGCCATTGAGATTTACAATTTTAATTGTTAGCGCCTACTTTGGTTTTGTTGTGATTGTTCTATTCATACTGAAGCTGTAACATCCTGAGTACAATCCAACTGTTTTGTTTTGGTTTGAAGTTACTAACTGAAATCGACTCTGATCTCGTGAAAACTTCGATAGATTATATTTACTGCGACATCGTAGATCTCGATATCAGTGGTTTCTGTATTGTTCCAATCGGCTGTGATTTTCAATAATCGCGAGCCTATCAAAAGATACAATAAAAAATCCTGCCGTGCATTGTGAGGCTTCCAAAAAGTACAGTCAACAAAATCCACAGGTCAAAATGGCAGCCGTTCAAAAATACAGTTCTGAAAGACGTCACATGAAGGTGCTTCCATGGTCTGAAAAATCAATGTCAGGGTTTCACTACAACTGCAACACCGATTATCACAAAGACAAAACAGTTGAAATAGGTCCTATGACGACATGTAAATGGTGTACAGCTATGAAGTGGTATAAATGACATGGTTTAGAATCTACAATTCATATCCTTATGACACACAAAATTACCATCGTTTGTCGCATTTATTTCACCAAAATAATTATGCAATAGCGAAGCATTGCCGGGTCAGCTAGTATATTTATATAACCACATGTGTACAAACTCAATCTAACCTACTTCTAGAAGACCTGCAAACTTGAAATTTGGCAAACTTATACTTTGTATCATCTTTAACATTTCAATGTTATTTAAATGAGGAAATATTGTAACTTTGATTGACCATTGTGTTGGATAGAGTCAACATACAGACTTGCGCTTTGCGCCAATCTTCTTTTTTTATCAAGGCCTTTAAAATGAGGCGTCACTCAATAGGGGTTCTCATTTAAAATGTTCGACTTACCCCCAAAATACCCCATTTTTAGGGGAGAGGTTGAAATTTACGATACACCAAAAAACTCCATTTTTGTTCATGTTAACAATCCCCAAAGCAAATCTGTCTATTTTCATTAATAAAAAAATAATAGAGGGGGTGGGACTTTTAAGACACCTGGGTATAGTTATTTTATGTTTACTGTATGATTGATGTGAAATAGTTTATATAGTTATGTATGTCTTATTTTGATTGCTGGTATTCTATGTGTATACGGCGTGTATTAATTTGTATTGTGTATTCTGTATACATATTTTTTTGTCATTTGTATGTAGTATATGTGACAACTCAAATGTATACTGCAGCAATGCTATTATAACCGAATGAGGCTAATCAATCAAATCAAATCAAGTTCTAGGTTTAAGGGTCATATGCCCAATTTCATAAATCTAGTTCGTTGTGTTTTTTAAATTGTCATATCTTACTCATAGGCCCTACTTGTTTTTCTGACTTAAGTCGATAGGCCTAATTATTAAAATATATTTTTTCCAATAAATACAGAACATTCTCTATGTCTCTATGTATTGTTATTTTGTATTCAAAGAAGTAACAACGACCATGATCATTCATTATTTCAACTATATTACCCTAAAATTAAAAAAAAATCTTATTTGCTATAATACGTGTAACTCGCTATTAGCATGCATTTTGATTATTAATAACAGTTTATTTCATGGTAATTAATTATTGGACTGAATGTTCTACAACTAATCATTCTAAACGTTAACCTGTATATTTTAAGTACGGTACGTGCTGTCGATGGTTGTTGCCGTTACTTGAAGATGTAGGACATAGACTGCCCATACTGTGCCTAGACGGTTGGATATCGAGGACGTTGGAAATAACGGTCATCCAACCTCCGGGCGGTGAGATGCTGCATTTAAGATTAGGTCAGTTCGAATATCCGTGAATCCCATTCCGACGATGAAATGTTGACAATCGGTAATAAAAAGTAAAATAATTAATCAGAGAGTACGTACGGCTTAGTTTAAATGACATATTAACTACCACTTTCTTCTTTTGGCTTTCGAAAGATGACCGTTTCTCAAAAGGTGGTTTGACCTACTATTAACTTATAGTTCAAATTATGTTCTCAAACATAAAACTTTCTGTTTTCCCTTTCAAGAAAATGAATTCAAAATTTGTTCACTGGACAAATTTCACTATTTCCACAATGATTTAAATATACAAGTGTCAAAAAAGTCTGGGTACGGCTTAATATCTCAAAATGTACGAGTCTTATGAGATAGAAATAAAAGCAGTTATTTACAACCATAAAAGAACCACTTTTTTGAGAGTTTGAATTTTTTGTCCGCCATCTTGGAATGATATTTTTAAATGGGAAGGGGGTCATGTGATACATCATTTCAAGAGAAAACCAACTGTGAAATTTGCACATCCATATCTTTAACCTATTCAAAATTGCGGCCAAAAATAACGAAATCGAGTTTTCCAATTTTGCCCCACTTTGCAGTACTATTAATATTTTTTTAATATGAATTATTATTCTTTTTGGATTCAGAATTAAATAAGCTTTCAAACGATATGCCACACAACGATATTTGGGAGTATTTAAAACATTTTAGTTACAGCCATTTTGATTTTTTCAAAATTGATTTCGAGGGGTTGAATTAAATACAGTTGTGTAGCATATATCGTTTTGAAAGCTTATGTAATTCTGAATCCAAAAAGAAAAATAATTAATATCTTAATAAAAAAAATAGTACAGTAAAATGGGGCAAAATCGAAAAACACGATTTCGATGTTTTTGGCCGCCATTTTTAATCGGTTAAAGATATGGATGTGAAAATTTCACCGTTGGTTTTCTCTTGAAATTCTACATCGAAGTGATGTATATCACATGATCACCTTCCCATTAAAAAAAAAAACAAGTTCATCCAAGATGGCGGACAAAAATTTTAAACTCGCCAAAAAGTAATTCTTTTATGGTTGTGAATAACTGCTTTTATTTCTATCTCATAAGACTCGTACATTTTGAGATATTAAGCTGTACCCAGACTTTTTTTTGACACCTTGTATAATTTGTTGAGTAATTTCACCCGTTTGGTTTCAAAGAAGAACACAAAGCTACACGTTATGTATTTCCGTATTTATTTCAAATCTCCTTATACAGTACCTTTTCCAATGTGTGGCTGGTCGAACGCTGCAACATCCTCAGACAATTGAGTTTAAAATAATATTCCGCATAGACGATTTTATCTTCGCACATGATCGTATTTGATCCCTGTAATTTCTTTACAGTATTGTGTTATTCCCCTTCTACAAGTTAGGTAACGCCAGGGGCACCGAACAGGACGCGATGACTCATCATATACGACCTCTAACCCTTGGTTTGACGCACTACTTCACCGTTGCGTCACTAGGTCGCAGCAGCTGTACACATTGAACGATTTACATGACTCATCAGTGACCCCAGATTATATTTTATCTGTTACACATTAAAAAGAACTAATTCTTTCAGAAACTAATTGGTTGTTTGTAATTTGAAAATACTCGTGTTTGAATGGTAAAGGCGTAGTACTTTTCTTACGTAAATCGCTCTTCTTTCCAACCATTGCCCGGAAGGGCAATTATTAGACTGGACAAAAGAATATATTGGCGCCAAACGTCTGATATGATAGCATAAGGTCCATAACTAAACGGTTCAGTTTCTCTTGGAAATGATACGTTGTGATTAGCATAAGGAAATAGTTGAGTTTTTGTTCGAAATTATATGTGTTGATCATAGAACTCTATTAATACACCTGGAATGCTAGCGCAGTGGAGTTTTGAAAACGAAAAACGGTCCTTCCCCTTCCACTTGGATGTCAACTTCATCAACTGTGCGATTTCGATTTCTTCCGCAAAATATTTTAATACACACACTCATTAACTAGCTCCTTCATCGCACAGGGATTATCCGATTGTAATTAAATTTACATATTTCTTATCTAGAAGAATTGAGGATTCCAACGAAGTAAACAACGTACAGACCAGTCAGTTAACAGATTTTAAAAGTACAAAATATAATCAGTCATCAAAATCGGAACACTAACGGTAAACTTTTTTCTATTTTTGGGAAACAATCTTCAAGCGAGAAAAATGTTTGAAATGAGTTAATTAAAAACGTTGATTTAAAACATTTTTTTTATACGGTCTTTGGGTCTCTCACATTTAAAGGTTAAACGCGCTCTTTCGATATCGCCACAGCCGCCTTCGCGAAAAGTTTGCGATATTCCTCATTTTGTAAACAGTGCTATAATATAAATTACTTTGGCGGCAACATTTTTTGTTCACATTTTTTAAGTGACGGTTAAGAATTTTGTTGAACAGCGATATTTTCGTATTTATTAGTTTAAAAAGAAGAGTGTACAGAAATGGTAACAAATTTTATAGTAATTGACCAGCGACATTATATGATGAAAAATGATATAGCGAAACTTAGGGTAGCCCATACAAAATTGTATTATTTACTTAGAAGTAAAAATAAGTATCAAGTTTGTTAAGGCAATTTTGTTGTAAACTAAAAGATATTCTAAACAAACACGATATTGTACGTCTATATTTATAATCTTTTCTCTGTGCTAAAAGTTACCAATTACTTCTAATTATAAAGTTTAACACGTAGGCATTAACGTTTTACAGGTTGTAATAAGTGTGCCACAGTGGAACAATTCCGCTTGATTTAAAAGATTTATTGAAGAAGCTTCATTAATTTTCTTCCGTTCCTCTACTGATAACAGCGAGTTTATTTAAACGTGATTGACTACACGGCACTATACTAGGCTGAGTTAGTACCGCAATGGCGGCCATTAATCATTCACTGTAATAATTGGTTTGTTATGTATAATAGGGAATATCCCTAATCGATCAATCATTTTATGTCCCAACAGTAGAAATAAAGATCGTAACAAATTGATAAGACAAGTGAGTCAGTTTAACTGCAGGCTACAATCATGTGATCACGTAAAGAAGTGTATGACTTTTCTCTCGTTTGATAACAGTTAATTACAGTACAAGATATGTTTCTTTAAAATACCAAGACTTGCACGTCAACCCTCATGTTCGTTCCGCTCGCACGATTTTAAGAGTACTAATTTAGAAAAGTAGGCTTATTACACGGTTCATTATTAGGCCTACTTTAGTTAATGTTTTTGTCAGCATAAAGATAACATTTCTTTTCAAAATGTTTCAATCTGGTCTAAGCCTTCAGATGTATTATTAAGCCTTTATTGAAAACATCACACAGTTCTCAGAACTGTGCAGTTTTATTTGCACTGATAAACTGCGCAGTTGGCTGAGTTTATCGAACACATCACACAGTTC